>ONZE01005425.1:3410-14047 GCA_900322265.1 Macarthuria australis
AAAAATATTTTTCAAAAAATCGGACAACTCAGGAGAAAGATGACAAGAAAATAACAGCAATATCCTATGGGACGCACAAAACTCAAAAGTCAATAGGACAGCCCCCACATCAAAGAAACACTGGAATGGAGAAAGCAAAGGGAAAAAAGGAAAAAAGAAAAAGAGTGAAAAGGTCAGCACAGGACACATGCAAAAGCCACTAAATGGGCTAACCATGGAAGCAAGTCAAGAAACTGGAAGAATTAAAACGTCACATCAACTTGAAGAACTAACTATTCACGGTTACCAAGTCCTGGACTACACTACAAACATGGTAACTATACCTAAGTCAGACAGCATGTCAGACTCATTAGACTGGGTGGCCTAATGGGAGCTAGCTTGACCAGACCATATTCTCATTATTTTGCCACATCAGTTTGCCAAGCCAACCACAATTCACCACGCACAAATGATCATATTGATGTATTGGCACTATCTAAGCTACAAGCAACCTCTCTTCCAAAGCAGAACTCCAGGATTCTGTCAGCAGAAAACAAAAGCAATTTGACAGTATCTATGTGCTTCAAGGATGTAAATAATGCCTACAATTCTAGGTCAAGTTTTCACAAAAATAAAAACAAAACAAAAACAAAATATGTCCTTCAAGAAAGGAAGATAGATTACCATCCACAAAGCTATAGCTATTTTAAACTATGAATGAGGCAAGAAGTGCATGCAAAACAGCCCAATAAATCATGATCCCAAGGCGCAAAGCAGGTTGACGCATTAGTGTCCGGTCACAAGAAACCCTGGCAAGCAGCAGATACATGTTAAATCAGGCTTGAAAAAGCATTATAAAAGTGTGTAGAAGGTTGCAAGGGAAAGTTAAAAAAGAAACCCACCATAGGCCATCAATCGTGTCACTGACAGGCCTTGTGAACTTTGGAACAAACCTCGTCATTGTAAGCGACTTGAAGCCATGGACTGAGGTATTAGTGATAGAAAACGAAAAACAGAAGATGTGGTCAGCAAAGGTCATCAGCGATTTATTCCTTTCATAATAAAAGGAACAAAAAAAGAGGGGAAATATTACCTTTATCATCTTCTTCATCCTCATATCTACTGGGACTTCCAGCATCAGCATCAATTGCTATGGAAACTTGGTCATTGTTCACTTTTCGTAAACTACGAACTTGAGAAGCAGTGGAAGTCACTGGTGCAGTCCATTTGTTCGACTGCATGACAAAAAGAAGCCTTAAAATTGCAGGATTTCACACCTTTCCCACACAAGACCAACTTGTAAGAACATATCCACCAATGAAATATTACACAATCACTTTGGATTTAAGATTCTATCTACAGTTTGAGCTAAAATATCTGGAAGGANNTGTAGTTCAATTTCAAAAGTGATCTCCAAATTATGGTAGTGGATATGCTCATGCAAAATACTAGGATATCAACGCAGTACAAAATTATGAGATTATGGTTGATTTATCAAAACGTACCACTGGTTCAACCTCCACAATTTCTGTGGTCCCTAGTCCGGAATCCCCAGCACCGCGAAATGAATTTAAATGTAATTCCCTCTCATGCAGAGAAAGTTCTAGAGCTCCTTTTGTGCGTAAGAGCTCTTCCACCATATTCTTTTCCGCTTGTAACAACGCATCCTTGCTTTGTGTTGCAACCCTCAAGTCTTCCAATTCGGATATGATGGATGTGATGTCCTTCTGAAGACGTTCCTTGTATTCATTATCAAGAGTAACATTATCACCATTGCCATGAGCATCACGCATTAGAACATGAGAAAACATTGAATCCAGCCATGACAAAAACTCATGAAGTTCGCCAGAAGTACGCTCCTTCCCCATCTTTGTGGCTTCCAAAACATCATTAGTGCATCTAGTGACCTCTTGCCTTAAGAACGAAATCTCTGCGTCCCTATCCTGCAACTGTAACTGAAGGTTTTCGATTTCAGAGAGAAGGCCTTCAGACATATGATGCAACTCATCAAACTTGCTCACAGTAACAGAGAGCTTTTTCACAGCCTTCATACGAGAGGCTTCTAGATGCTCCAAGTCTATATTCTTCTGCTGCACTACTTTTTCCAACTCCTCAATCTTACTTCTTAGGGCTTCCATCTGATTTTCCTCTTCATCAAGTGCTTGCATCAGAGCCTCAATTTCTGCAATGCAAACGCATACTGCATGGGTCAATATAGAAAGCACGAAATGACCAGTAAAATATTATTATCAAATACATGAAATTAAATATAATACAAATTGACCTTGTTCTTTGGCAGCCACCACATCAGCCAGTGACTTAACCTTCCCTTCAACCTCTCTCAAACCTAATTGTCCCTGCTGTAGTTCTTCTACCCTTTGTTCTAACAAGCTTCGGTTCTTCCCCATCACTTCCAACTTGCTCTCCAAGTCGTGTACATAATTCTTCATTGATTGAAGATCTCGCGTACAGTTAGCTTCAGCTTCTTTGATCTGACTTACAAACTCCATACATATCTGCTCCCTTTGGACATCCTTCTCTTGAAGCTCCTTTTGCAAATTTAATATTGTACTTCTCAAGTCTTTATTACGACTTTCTACACTCTCAATTTCAATATCAACAAAATCTTTTACAGCCAACAATAACTTATCTGCCACCATTTTTACAGGTTCCTCAGAAGATGAAAGAGTTAACCCACTAAATTTTCCTCCATCTGCCAAAGGCAAAGCTGGTAGGTTGACTCTTTGATCTCCAGCACCCAAACTCTCTCCAATCAATTGGGCTTTTCTATTTTCCATCTCCATAATAGACCTAGTGCATGCTTCATAAAGCAAAGATATGCATCTACGCATTACAACACCCTCCATATCCTTCTCTTTCATGGTTGACTCAAGACGAATATGTTCACCCTTGATAGATTCCAAGGAGTCCCTTTGAGAGGCGATTTCTCTTTGTGCATTGCTAATCACCGTGGTCAACTGTTGAGCCTCTGTTTTCTGGAACATCATGTGGTTGTGTAATCTCTCCTTAAAATCACCAACTGTTTCACTCAAGTGTTGAAGATGCTGCATAATAACCTTACAGACACCAAATCCAACACTCTCCTCCGGATCAGGCATCTTATTGTCCCATGATGAATTTGTCGGCCAAAAATCCTGAAATGGGAATTCCAAACTTAGTTATCCAATCAAACATAGATGGAGGATAAACTCCAAAAAAAACTACTGACAACACAGGTCTAGTCTGAAATCATGGCCAAAGCAGGGGAGAGGAGGGGAACGAATGCCAAGAGAAAAAGCAAGCACATAAATAGATGTCAACAGCAAAGGTTAACCAGCACTTGACGGTGCCACTCACTAGGAGAATCTACAATACACAGTAGAGAGGACTACAAGCTGCGTTTCTGAAGACAAGAGTTGGTCTGACCAGTTGAACCAGATAGAATGGGACCAGAACAGACCACATTTCTGGTTCATGTCGACCAGGTTTTTGAACTGAACATTATAAAGGTAAAGTGGCTCCTCAAGCTAAACAATCAGGGCAAATACTAGATGCTCACACCTTTTCCAGACAAGCACAAACATGCACACAATAGAGTCATAAACCTCAAAGTCTAAAACTGGGGACAGTTCAAGATCTTATCGAAATAAACTGCTAGCCTTCCACTTCCTTTCCAGTTGCATTAATAAATGTCAACTCAAAACCTCAGTGTCAGGCAGACGGGCGGGGGCCCAGGGGGAGACTGTTGTTTCTCTGCAAAATTTAGGAAGCCCACAAAAAATGCGGATGGCCAATAAAAAAATAAGAGATTGAAAGAGACATGAAAAATGAATATTCAGGGCATGGTACCTTGAATCTTGAATTTACAGAGACTAGGCCACCAAAATCTTCAGTGGCTACCAGGTCTGCCCCAACATATTCCAGACAAGACTCCATACCAGCCCTCAAATTATGCAAAAGCTCCATATCCTCAGCAAACACTTGATTGGTTGAAGTAGAGATATCCAGGAAGCCTTTCTTGACTTCATGCACGATGTAGTTCACCCTCTCAAGTTCAGCAACTTCAATCCTTCTTTCTTCAGAAAATTTGCGCAGACGTTCAAGAGCTTCAAGTTTGGCTGAATTGGCAAGATCCCTTTCTCTTGAGAGACTTGAGATAGTGTCATAGCCCCTCCCCAGTTCTTCTTGCAGACCATCATATCTTTCCTGAACCTCATTCAACTCGGCCAGTAAAAGCTCAGCTGCCTTTTTGGATTTCTTTGCTTCTTGCTCAAAAGAAGCGCAAGCAGCACGTAGATCAGAGCACAATTTTCCAATTCCTTCCAACTTCTCTAGCGGATCATGAGTATTAATCTCGCCACCAGCATCAATCTCACCTAGTTTGCTAAGAAACATGCTCAAAGATTGTCCATTTTGCTCTACATGTTGCTCAGCTTCTACAAGTCGGTTTTTCAGGGACAAGTTCTCAGCTTCAAAAGCATCAATCTTCTGTCCCGACTCCAAAAGAGAATGTTCCAAATTATTCACCTCGGATTTCAACCGATCAATCTCTGCAGTCATCTCCTCAATATTCTGCTTCATACCATCTCTTTGTTGGACGAGTAATTTGCCTTTCCTAACTGCAAGATTTAGCTTCTCACGGAGAGACGCCGACTTCTGTTCCTCCTGATTAAGCTGTTCCTGAAGTTCTTCCTTTTTCCTATCTAATGATTCGTATTCGATTGAGCAAGACTGATTCTTTTGCATGTATGCATCTCTCTCCTCCCCGAGGCGTACTACTTCATCTAAAGCCTTGGCAAGCTCTATTCTCAGATCTGCTACATTCTTCTGCCCCTCATCCAGATTTGCAACAGCCTCGTCAGGAACCTGCTCATTTTTCATCACTGTCACCTTAACTGCTTCTGTAACATGCTCAGGAATTTGCTCCGCAACTGCTTCCTTAGGCCCATGCCTTTCCATACCAGTGCCCCTGTCATTATCATTCACAAGTCTTCTAATTAATCTCTCCAAGTGTTGTATGTTGCTTACATCAGAAGATGCATCTTCTTCTGTCCCAGAATCCTGGAGTACATCAAGAATCAAGCCCTGTAATCTCCTCATCTCACTATCAATCTGGTGAATATGGTCTTCATTTCCAAGCTTCGCTGACAGGTCACCCTGCAACATGCCGATTTCTTTCCTTAATTTATCAACCTCAAGCTCATGTTGACCAATGGTATCCAAGGCTCTATTGTGATCAGAAGTCAAAGCCACCAAATTACTCGAAAGGAACTCCTTGTCATGAAGAACTGCTTGCAAAGACGATTCAAGTTCGGAAATCCTTTTTCGTGATTCTTCCAAGTCAGTGGAAAGTGACCCACAATAATTTTCAAAGTTATCAATCTTCTGTTGAAGAGAACTCACAAGATCATCAGCCTCCAACAATGCACTTTCCTTCTCTTGGAGAGATGATTCATTTTCAGACATTCTTCTTTGTGATTCTTCCAAATCACTTGAGAGCAACCCACAGTAGTTTTCAAGGTTTTCGATTTTCTGCTGAAGAGACCTCATGTGCTGGTCAGCCTCCGACAAGGCAGTTCCTAACCAGTGAATCCTCTCTTCAGGCTCCATGGATCGTATCTGGGGAGGAGTATTGATTCTATCCAAAACCTCCTCCCATCTCTGCACCAAAATGTTCCTTTCCATCAGTGATTGCTCCAACATGTCATTTTGTTCCGCCAATTCATAAAATTTACTCTGCAGCTCTTCATATTTACTTCTCAAATCTTCAATTGGATTTGAGGTATGTGGCAGGTCTTCCTTGCATCCCTCTGTAACAGCAATTCCAGCATCTGAGTACGACCCTCCCCCAACAGAACTTCTTTGGTCCCAATCAGCTGGTGGCGAAGAATTACCAGCAACTGACTTGGCTAACCAATCAACCTTCTGTATGATGTCTTTAGTATGAAAATGATCTGGTAGCTCAAGATCTTCCAGAATCTCTTCTATTCTCTGAAGGGCAGAATCTTTTAAAAGAAAAGATTCTCTCAGTGCAGTCGCGGAGTTACGGATGTATGAAAGCTCAGATTCCAGAGCTTCCATTCGTTCACCGGCCTCCGAATAAGCCTTTAGTTTCTCTTCGACCTCGTGAAGCCTAGAATCTTTCATCTGCAACTCCTGTGAGCATTTCTCCAGTTCACTTGATATCTCTGCAAGAGACTGTTTAAGACTGTCGCGTTGCACAACCAAGCCTTTGCCCTTTGCAACAGCAATACCCAGCTTTTCTCGAACAGAAGCAACTCGGTGTTCTGACTGCTCAAGCTCCCTAAGTTTCTCAAGCAACTCGGCCTGCGTAGCCTCAAAGGCATCCTTTGCCTGAGCCAAGCTCTCCCTGAGAACAAGGATCTCGTTCTGCTGCTGAAAACTTAGAGAATCCAACCGTTCAACAACACCCTGCAGCTCACCAAACTCGATCATCCTACTGTCAACATCTTTAATTATTAATCCGGTCTTCTCTTCTGCCTCCTTGTATTTCTGAATAAGCAATGAAACAGAGAACTGCAAGCATGAAACAGGTGATTCATCGAAGTTAATCTCTGTATCTTGGAGCTGCAGAACTTCATTGACATCCAAAACAAGCTTCAAGAACGCATCTCGGTCCAGAGACTTCTTGTTCAGTTCCTCAATGTCATTTGTTTTCTTCAACAAGTCTGAGTATAATTTGCCATTCGACTCCTTAAGCTGTAGAATGCCTCCCAGCAAAGTGCCCAGTTTTGCCACAATCGCCTCATAGAAACTAGAATCCAAAGGATCGCATTGGTTATTCTCTTCGATCCGCATCTCAACATCTTCAATGTGCTCGCCACATACATTCAGAAAATTAACAAGATCATAAGAAACCTTTTGCAACAGACCGATGGCCGAGTTGTGCTCTTCATTCACAGCAAGGAGCTTTTCTTTTACTTCCAACAATGAACTAGAAAGTGCTTCATTGTCTTTGCCAGCAACATCAAGCCTTAACATCGACTTCTCAATTACTTCACCCGCAGCACTCAGAGAAAAGGACAAGTGGTTGAAAACCTCCAAGTCACTGCTAGGCTCACTACGAGGAGGGAAGCTAACTCCAGATCCCACAACTGCATCAAGCTTCTCAACCATTGGAACAAACCCAGCAAGAGCACATCTCCATTCTCTATCAACTGCATAAATATATTCTCTCATTTCCCTTTGCAGAGTTTCAACTTCATTGGGAATCAAAGAGGCCACCTCATCCGAGTTTCTCTTTATTTCATTTAACTGAACGTGCAACCCACTAATTCTGGAATGACTGTCCGTCAACTTTTGACAAAGATCAATGTTCTGTGATTGAAGACATGCCTCCCGTCTCTGAAAAGATTCACATAAATCTCCAAGCTGAGTATTCTTCGCTTCAATATCATGTGCGTACTGACTCATAGCTTCACAAAGAACCTCCAACTCAATGTTTCTAACTTCAAGATTATTACTGATGTCCTTCAGAGCATCAAAATCAACCTCGAGCTCCCGAAGGAAAACATTAGCAGCTTTACGACCATCTTTTTCTTCCATGATAAGAGCATCCACATACTCAGCATTCTGAGCCAGTGCCCTAAGCACAGCTCTCAAATGACTTGTTTCCTCTTTAGCAACGGAATATGGATCAAAAGACCCCAGCTTTCCAGCCGAAAGAGTACCTTCAGGTTCATGATCATCGACGTTAGCTTTCGTCTCAAAAGCTTGAATCAGTTTTGATACTCCAGGAGCGGCAGCTTTGCCAGCTGAGCGACTTAGGGATACCGACTGAGAGTGCATCCCATCCATTGCCTTTTCAAGTTTTTGCATCAATTTCTCAGCCTCCTCCAAATACCCCTTTAGAGCAACAACCCCAGGGAAACCCGAACTGAGCTGACAAAGAGAGAGATCATCAGGAATGGATGGCACCACGGGCTCAGTGTCTTCCTTAACAAAAACTCCCATGACATCGATATCAGTTGTACTGACATGGCCCTCAGATCCAGTCCCAGCACCCCCAGCTTGAGAAGAAATCCGAATTTGACGGCTGTCAAACTCAGCTATCTTAGCCTTGTTAATTTCTAGGCTGCTATGGAGAATAATATTTTCCTCAGCCAGTTGTTCAAGGCGTGACAATGCTTCCTTCAGATCAGCCGAAAGTCTCTCCGTCGCCTCGGTGAGATACTCCTCGTGCTCCTTCAGCTTCTTACACTCTTCTGTCACCACTGTAAAACTCATATTCAGGTCAGAATTCTCCTGCTGTAAAGCTGCCACTACACTCTTGCAATCTGTCAAATCTCCTAAAACCATCTCCTTCTCATGAACAAAGAATTCCTTTTCCTTCTCGAGCTTATTCCTTTCATCGGTTACAAAAGCATGAGTTATTTTCAAGTTCGTAATTTCCTGCTGCAGACCAGCCAATTGAGTACCACTGTCAGTCAATTCCGTCGCAAGGATCTTATTTTCATGGACATATTGCTCCATTACATCCTCCAATTTATTCCTTTGCTCAGTCACCGATGCTAAATTTTGCAATAGTTTTTCATTTTCCACCTGTGAAGTTTCCAACATAACCTTGCACTGGCCGAGTTCTACGGAGAGACTGGACAGTTGCCCCACTGATTCCTCGAATTGGATCCTAAGCTCATTAACTCTGGCTGAAAATTCCATGACCTCTTCCTTTGCAATATGATACAAGTTCTGAAATTCTGCTCTCTCGCTAATAGAAACCTCTAACTCAGATCTACACTGAGCAAGCTCAGCCATGAGGATTGTATTTGTTTCCTGAACATCGGAAAGCGAAGTAGTGAGCATATGCACTCGATCAAGCAATTGATGATGCTGGCAATCTGGATCAGTTGGTTGTTCGCGCTGCTCTACAAGTTGTAAGTGAAAGAAATCTTTTAAAATGTTCGCAAGATAAAGTTGCTCTTGGAATGCCTCAGGAATATCAGCCATGCCATTATTGGGAGCAGCAAGATTCCCATGATCTACCAGGTCCCTTGACTTGATAAGGTACCTAAAATCACCTTCAGGTAGTCTCTTCAGCACCTCAGCAAGCTGAACAAGGTTTATAGAGTTGCCTTGTGCTACAGGGCATACAGGTTGCTCTTCAAAAGAATCTACAACCTTGTTTTCAATCAAATTTCCTGGACTTCCAACCCCAGTCACAGTAGATGATCCCTGAGGTAGACATCGCTCATCACAACCTTCATCACCTCTTCTGTCCAAATCAGCTTGATTTCCTTCTTTCTCATAATATCTTAAATCGCCTGACATGGACTGCAAATCAAGTTCTCTCTCATTAGATGATCCATCCATCAGATATTCTTCTTGAAGAGGCAAATTGCTAGGACTCCCTGTAATAGTTTCAGTCTCCACATGGGTAATTTCAACAGGAACAGAGGCCTCAACCTCTTTATGATCTCCATGGAGCTCACTGATTGCAACGGCAGAAATATCAAGCTTATTATCAGGCTTCCCAGCTGCCAACTTCTCAGTAATGCCATCAGAAACAGGAGAAGATTCACCACCTCCATCACAAACTGGCATCGGAATGTCTCCTTCCTGCTCCAGCTGAACATTTTGATCAGAGTGATTCGGGACAAAACTCTCAGCTTCCTGCATTGCCCCTACCCAGCAACAAATGAGAATAAAATTGTATATCAAGTTCACAAATCATTCATCTCTTGAATCTATTCTTGTCAATTGTGTGTATACATTATCAGAAAAGTAGAAAAGAGCATAATGAAAATGATGATAACCAGAAGAGAAGGCACAACCTACAACTGATACCTGATCTCCCTCATCTGCTTCAACAAGACCAGCAGCCACGGTATCATTATTTACGGTCTCCAATCCTGTAGATCCCAAAGATACGGCCCCTTCAACTTCGTGATCATCCATCTTATGCACTCTCTCTTCATTTGGAGTATAAGAACCGAGCTTTTGGTCCAGTGAAGTCTCTACTAACGCGGAATCCAAGCTTGTCGGGTCAACATTACCTTCCAAACCAACTTGTCCACTGACATCAGCTGATGTAATGGATGAATCTTCTAGATTCTCCACAGCAACTGACAAGGAGGAAGCCGATTCATCCTCTCCTTCAGGTGCAAGTTTCGAAGATTCATCCGCTTTGTTGGCGGATTTGCTACTGCCTTTCCCATCTTTGCCTTTGCCATCCTTCCCCTTATTATCTTTTTTCTGACGATATTGTTGAAGCTGGAGAAAAATAAAAAAAATTAAATGCTCTAAAGAGGCAGAAAAGCTTAATTTGACATCAACCTGCACATACTCCATGAGACTTCAGTTCAGGATAACCCTATGGCTTAAAAGCTTTGGAAAACGAATCTTCTTGCTGTTCCTAATTGGGTTCTGTAAATTGCTCAGAATTTGAACCTAATAAGAAGTGGAACTTCCAGATTCACATTGAAAATTCGATTGACTTTTGATATAAACACATTTAGTTGGGTGGGTCATGGCCGGAACTATGACAAACTAGATAAAAAAAAAGTATAAGACGTGGGGTACGCCGAAGATTTTTTGTTGCCGCTGGAAAAAGGAGGGTTGAACTATCTCACAGGCTTTTAATTATGCCATCAAAAGCCCGCCCTTGCACAATCCAATCCTCTAAATAGCCAAGCTGAAAT
>ONZE01006019.1:929-11173 GCA_900322265.1 Macarthuria australis
ATTTTAATTATCTTGATCAATTATTTCATTACCAAGTTACGTAGCTTGTAATAAATTTCATTCAATTTATTATCATTTTCATTACTATTCTCACCATTTATTACTTCATGCCGAAATTGGAATTGACATTTCGACCACCTCCTTTTTGGGCAACACTAATTGTCAGGATAAAGGCTGCGAATATCCAACATATCGAGGAGCATCTCAACTTTAATTATGTAATTTCACTACATTTTCATTGGGATTGTTATGTATAAATTCATTCGTAAATCAAGTATTTAAAAATGATACCAAAAAGCCAGCTGACACTTGATGGACGAACAGAGGATAACTATTCAGTCAAGACAATCAATACAAGAACAATGGATTTTACACAAAAGAAACTCAGTTGTAAGACGTGAGGCTTCAAATATCACAATACCAGAAAAACTTCATGTTCTTGTGTAAAACTAAACTAACTTGTCCTGTAAAAAGGGGACAAATGTGTAATACATGGTTAGGCATCAATAACTCTTCCTACACGTATGATAATATATTAATATTCCTACTCCTAAGTCCTATCCCAGTGTAAAATAAGGGCATATTTTGTGAATCATCAATTGCATCATGTAGATCTTCAAGGTGACCGATTTCTTGATGAAAAAAATAAATCAATGTCGACGAAATCAGCAGAAAACTCCTGATAGAGTCGCAGTCAGAGGATTTCGAACCGTATTCTTGATCAAACACCAGCACAAATAGCTCCTGATACATAAGCTTCATTCAGTTCACTTTACATTGCATAGGCTTAAGGTCCAATCAAGCTCGAAGCAAAAGCTAGTGTTGTGAAATGGGAATGATAAACAAAGTCTGATATACCCCTAAATCAATACATAATGGCTAATATATCTGGTAAAATTCCTACCCAGACACATTTTGGGTAGTGTTATTCCTGTGCTTTGCTGTTGCAAACCCTGGGTTTGAATACGTGCCACAAATTTTCCCAGCACGAGCATAGTGGGCGTATGCCCACTCCCCCTAACCCCAACTTCAACAACGGGTTTTCTCCTGCAATAGGCTGGGCCTAAGCATGGCTTTCAGGCCGTGCCAATAAGAAGAAAAAAAATAATCCCAGCACGGGCAATCATGCAAAATTCATGCCGTTAACTAGGCTACCATCTTTACTTTTTTTGTCCATGTAATCTTCTTTAAAGTCAAAATCGGACTTGTCGTAACCAAAATTGTAAACGGTCACGCCGGAACTTTATTCTCGGCAAGGACTAGACACAAGCATGACCCCTTGCCACCGGGCACACATGCCATGCTTATCTGGGCCTTGTTGGGGGCCTTCTACCTAAAGTAAAGTTCCTAACACCCCATCTTCCCATTTTTCAAGGATAATATCAAATTATCCAAATTATCCCATCTTCCCATTTTCATGTGTTTAGTTTCTTAACAGCTTCTTAAAGATACCGTGCCATGCCCATGACTAAAATGCCAGTGTTGTAGGAATATCATTGAGGGCGCAAATCGACATGCTAGATGTGGATGATATTCGAAGGCATTGAATCATATTAGGCGTACATCTACGTAAATGGATTTTGAGAGCAAATTGTGTGTGTGCACGCGTGTACAGGTGTTGATTGCTTGAAAGCAGGGAAGTCAGAAAAGGAACCTGATGCCCATGATGAACAGCAAAATTTTCTTTCGTCAATGTGTTTGACATCAAGCCCAATAAACCAGGAGCCGACACTCACATCGTCATGCGCATAAGAGCGGAGATTAGATCTGTCAAATCAATGAAATAACAAACATTATACCAGTGAAATGGATAATAAGAGATACATTGGGCTCCCACTCCCAGGTCAACCAGACAACCAAAGGACATTACTAAATGGGAAGAGACCAACCTGTTTATTGAAACAAATTTAGCCAATGCCTGTGATATGACAAATATTTCACCAGAAGCATGGCGAAAATACCTGCTCAGAAAGAAGATAATAAGCATACGAGGAAAGAATTTGATAAATCCTTAGCGAATGGGAGGATTAATTGGAGATTACCTAGAGTAATATTAGGTTAAATACATTAATTGTTTTATCTTTCTAGCTTATGCTTGGCCCATGTGGGTTGTTTTACTTGAAGGGAAAGTTGGTTATGTTTTTAGGGCTATAAATAGCAACTCTTAGATGTAAGAGAGATTGTCCAGAAAACTGAGTATTCGTGAGAAGGACCCCTAGGGCTTTTGGAGAGTGGTTCTCAAATCAGCCGACTATTGTAGCTAATGTTTTACTTTGATAAACTATTTTCTTTCAATTTCAGATCTGGTCCCATCAGATTTTGCCCTCGTTAGAAAAATGTTAAAATGTGTATAATTGTATATATTACAGCTGTTTCACACTGACCAAAGCAAAAGCTACTGCCAGAAAATCTAGAACTGTTGGGGTTTTATACACAAACTTGTCTTGTTGGACAATGAAGTGCGCTAGTTATTACTGAAGTATATGAATTCCCCCCCCCCCCCCTCTCTCCTAATTCTTCTTTCCTTCAGAATGTGTTTATACCAACGCAACAAGACACAAATGAGTACATTTTGTACTTACGTTTTCCCATCACCAAATTTCCACCACTCTGGCTCATACCATTTCTGGGTTCTGGCAAATTCAAGCAGTGATGAGTATTAGCATGATGGCATGTTAATATAATTCATCTAAAGTTCATCGTTTACAAAAAAATTATCCACTATGTTTATGGTGGAACTCACGGTTCAGAGAATACTTCGCCGGACTTCATACATCCCATGTAAACACGAGGCTCCTCCACATGAGCTGCAAGAGTATTTCCTAGGGCATCTGTGAAGAAATATTCTCATTAAGTTTGACATTTGACTAAAATAGTTGTTATCTAATAGTAAAAAATTAAGAATTTAAGTATGATCTGCCATAAAACTATACAGCAGTCCAGGATAATGATATTCTTCTTTTCTTCAGAATGTGCAAATCATGAGTTTCTCAACAAGCTCAACAAACTATTGAAAATAAAAGCTTAACATGTGAATAACAATTGAAATGGTTACCAATATGACATCAGAAAGTGAAAATTTAAATTTGACCACGAAAAGAAGGATGAATATTAAAGACACTATTTAAGGAAGCAGAAAGATTTCTGAAACTAGATGCATTCCCTTCTACATTTTTCTCACAAAACCACAATCATGTCAGCACGCTAAGGAATTTTAATCATGAATGGCAATTTTCACCCGAACCGAATCCGCTCCACCAGAACCCAAAAGGTGGGTTAAAACCAGAGTTAAACGGGTGAAATTCGGGTGATGGGTTGGGTGACGGTTCGGGTCGGTTTCGGATGGTGTTTTGACACCTAACTCACCTGACCCATCACCCGATTAATATTTCAGTAATTATTTTGAAAATGTTGCACGCTATCCGCAACCATATAAAAGCCAAAAAAACATACTAGGCAGCCTTCCCCATTCACGGTCCCCATTCTTAACTCCTCGTTTTTCACTCACTCAATCACTCTCCCGGTCCTCCTCTTCTCCACTTCTCCCTGATTCCTCACCGGCTCTCATTTCTCAGGCATCTATCTGCCAATTCCGGTCTCGACCTTGTCTCTCTCTCTCTCTCTCTCGCGGATGCTAGATTTCTCGATCTCATTTCTCTTTGCCGGTCTCTCTCTTGTTCTGGTCACTCCTCCAGCAAAGACATCGGTTGCCTCTGACTGAGTTAGTGTCCTCACAGGTTTATGCTTATGTATTCCATTAATCGGTGCTTTATATTCATTATTGTGATGTACTATATTGATTCGTTCTTCCTCTCACTTCATATATTTTGATTCTTTCTTGGTGTATTCTTTACACTCAGCCTAACCCGAGTTTTAAATCTGCCTTTTCAAAAAAAAAAAAACCTTGTGTATTCTTTATATAGACCTTGTTGTCTATTTTATACCCTATTAATTCAACACTACCCCTATCAAGGTTAGACTTCTTGGGAACCATGAGAGACAAAGTAGTTGAAAAAAAGAAAAAAGTGCAGTTAATAGGGGTAAAAATTGACTATGATTTTTTTTTTCTTAAACTTTGGTGTATTTTAGAATTAAGACAATTAAATTGGGACGGAGGGAGTAATATGCAATGATGATAGCAGCAACTTCAATACAGACTATCGCACGGGTTAAAATAGAGAATGAATTTGCACTCACCAATATTTACAAAAACATCGTCATTGACTTTTGCATAGAACTCTGCATCCCAGATATTTGCTACATAAGCAAAGAAAAATAATGTCTTTTTTGGTAGCTGTTTAGGTGTCTCCACATGGTCATTCTGTTAACACAAGAAGCAAAACTCGCCAATCAATACTTATTACCCTAAATAGCAACAAGGTGAGACAAGAAGAATGTTTACCTCAGCACATATAGTCATACAATAGAACAGTATTTATTAAAAAAATTAATTCGGTGTACTTACAAGAACAATGAAATCATTGTTCTGTCTGTTCTCGATGTCAATGGCCAAGTCTAAACTATCACCGTGATTCTCACTGAAATCAAATACAAGAAAACAAATCTTTAGCGACCACTGAGCGTCACAAAATAACAAGCCGGGAGAAAAAGAGAAAAGAAAACAAGTTAATCAAGACCTTCTTCCAATAACAAACCGGACAACAATTCCCTTCTCATTTTCCATACTCTTCAAATCAGCATCTGTAATAGAAACATTACATTAATTAGCCAAAATGTAGTCTAAACAAGAAATTTGCATCTCCCAGGAGAATTGACTCCAAAATAACTAGAAATGGAAACAAAATGAAAAATGTAGGAAAATACTATCTAGCTGAAATATCAACCATTCATAACATTCATTACACATGAAGACGACGATTTTAATACAAGATTGCAGATTAATGAGCGACTATAAACGCTTCATTAACTACAATTATCACTATCTCATCAATATTCAGGGCATTTATCTCCCAAAATTGAGAAACCTATTGTCTCCCACAGGTTTCACCTCCTCCAATGAAGTAGTACGGAAGTATCTTACCTGTTCCCATCCAAGCCTTACGGATCGCGTCTCTCTTATTTTTGCGCCCAAAACTTGTCAATATACCTATCAGAACAAGTGGCTTTTTCTTAGACTGAGCCTTGTCAATCCCAGAATACCTTGGAACAAAACCTTCTCGTTTAGCAGCAGCCAACTCCATCTGAAGAGCTGAGAGCTTCTTTTGCTGTTCCCTAACATACGGAATAATAAATAACCAAGGCTTGAAATAGAAATCTTCAATCATTGTAAGATAAAGGCTTCACTATTGGCTGAAAAGTGAGACAAATGTTACCTGCAGGCTATGACTTTTAATGAATCATCCACTGAAATAGCATTTTGTCCCTGTCAACAACAGCCCATAGGTTTAGTTAAATAGCCAAGTTTCCGTGCTCAAGTGAAATCAGACAAGCACTTTGAACCGTATCATCAGGTTCCAAGATAAATCAATCGTACCTAGGAAAACTGATGCATAGACTCATTTGTAAATTATATATATAGATGATTCTTATCCTAATATGCTAATAATTATGTGAACATCTTCTCGCAATTTCAAGGGTAAAGCCGCATACATCTCACCTTCCCCCTACCTTTTCATAGACAGGAGCCTTGTGAGAGCTATCGAAGTAATGGTTTATTATCAAATAATGATACAACTCTTAAAAATATACAGAAAATTTGATTACTACAAGAAGAGTGCAATGAACGGATAACAACTTACTTGACCTGTAATTTTGTCAAGCTCTTTAATGATATAAACTCTATTCTTCGCATCCTGCCATAATCTGTTACAAATAACTTTATTTCAATCATAGGTGAATCTGTAATACAAGCCAACATCAATTCAAGAGAACAAACAACAATTAATTAAGCCTCTATGTGGTTGGAAAGGAACATCTTCTCTCAGGAAAAAAAATTCCTTTCCAAAATAACTGATATATTGTTTTCCATACAAAGATACATTGTATGTGAAGAGAACAACTTTAACTTTACACTTTCGTATGGAGTGGGGATTTATCCATTCAATTATAAGAGATGAGGGATATAAGATTGAGGATGAAAATGTTTTCTCCACCATAGAGGAAAATGACCTCCTTTTTTTTCCCTAGGGAGGAAGTTATTTTCACTTGAACAGAGAAAAATGCTTTCTTCCTAAACCATATTTAGATTCTCATTCATATAAACAAATAACACAAAGTGGGTTGCCTAGATATAAAATGCTTCTGATGACTGATAATTAACCACAAAACAAGGAAAAAAAAAACAAAAAAAAAGACATGGGAGAGGGAGACAAGACATTAGGCAGCAGCTAAAGCAGGAAATCAGACTGAAATTTCAATGGCAAAAATCCATTTTTCAATTAGTTTTTCAACATCTGTTAGTACAAAACTTCAATATGCTGCGCTTTAAGTAAAACCAACGATGATTATTTAAAAAAATTCATCAAGTCCCTAGCAGAACTTTGCAACTCATCCAACGAGCTAAAAACTTTCCACTCTTAAATGCTCAATCACAAACCTACATATACTATACAGTATCATTTAAAAAATAGCACTGATAAGATTCAAAATTTTCAACAGTGAACGACAACTAAAGTGCGATAAGATTAATCCACTCCATTAACATCATAAATCTGGAACCTCCGACAAAATACATCACAAACCTACATATATTATATAGTATCATTTGAAATCCACTCCATTAACATCATAAATCTGGAAACTCCATTAACGAGCTAAAAACTTTCCACTTTAAATGCTCAATCATCAATCAACATACATTATATAGTATCATTTGGAAAAAATAACGCTAATAAGATTCAAAAATTTCAACAGTGAACGACGAAGATTAATCCACTCCATTAACATCATAAATCTGGAATCTCCAACGAAATCCATCACAAACATACATACAGTATATTGTATCATTTGGAAATCCACTCCAGTAACATCATAAATCTGGAAACTCCATTAACGAGCTAAAAACTTTCCACTCTTAAATGCTCAATCACAAACCTTAAACCTACATACATTATATAGTATCATTTGGAGAAAAAAAATAATGCTAATAAGGTTCAAAAATTTCAACAGTAAACGAAAACTAACGTGCGATAAGATTAATCCACTCCATTAACATCATAAATCGGGAATCTCCGACGAAATCCATCACAAACCTACATACAGTATATAGTATCATTTGGAAATCCACACCATTAACATCATAAATCTGGAAACTCCATTAACGAGCTAAAAACTTTCCGCTCTTAAATGCTCAATCACCAACCTATATACATTATATAGTATCATTTGGAAAAAATAATGCTAATAAGATTCAGAAATTTCAACAGTGAACAACAACTAACGTGCGAAAAGATTAATCCACACCATTAACATCATAAATCGGGAATCTCCGACGAAATCCATCACAAACCTACATACAGTATATAGTATCATTTGGAAATCCACTCCATTAACATCATAAATCTGGAAACTCCATTAACGAGCTAAAAACTTTCCACTCTTAAATGCTTAATCGTCAACCAACATACATTTTATAATATCATTTGGAAAAAATAATGCTAATAAGGTTCAAAAATTTCAACAGTAAACGACAACTAACGTGCTATAAGATTAATCCACTCCATTAACATCAAAAATCGGGAATCTCCAACGAAATCCATCACAAACCTACATACAGTATATAGTATCATTTGGAAATCCACTCCATTAACATCATAAATCTGGAAACTCCACTAACGAGCTAAAAACTTTCCACTCTTAAATGCTCAATCATCAACCAACATACATTATATAGTATCATTTGGATAAAATAACGCTAATAAGATTCAAAAATTTCAACAGTGAACGACGAAGATTAATCCACTCCATTAACATCATAAATCTGGAATCTCCGACGAAATCCATCACAAACCTACATACAGTATATAGTATCATTTGGAAATCCACTCCATTAACATCATTAATCTGGAAACTCCATTAACGAGCTAAAAACTTTCCACTCTTAAATGCTCAATCACAAACCTACATATATCATACAGTATCATTTAAAAAATAGCACTAATAAGATTCAAAATTTTCAACAGTGAACGGCAACTAAAGTGCGATAAGATTAATCCACTCCATTAACATAAATCTGGAATCTCCGACGAAATCCATCACAAACCTACATACAGTATATAGTATCATTTGCAAATCCACTCCATTAACATCATTAATCTGGAAACTCCATTAACGAGCTAAAAGCTTTCCGCTCTTAAATGCTCAATCATCAACCAACATACATTATATAGTATCATTTGGATAAAATAATGCTAATAAGATTCAAAAATTTCAAAAGTGAACGACTAAGATTAATCCACTCCATTAACATCATAAATCGGGAATCTCCGACAAAATCCATCACAAACTGAAAATTCAATATGCTGAGCTGAAACTAAAACGAGCGATAATTACTTTTTTAAAAAAAAAATCATCAAGTAAATGCTCAATTCACAAGCCTGAAACCTACATATATTATATTGTACCATTTGGAAAAAATAATACTAATAAGATTCAAAAATTTCAACAGTGAACGACAACTAACGTGCGATAAGATTAATCCACTCCATGTCTCCATTAACATCATAAATCAGCAATCTCCGACAAAATCCATCACAAACTGAAAATAATCAATAACACTGATAGATAGATAAACGACTACGAAATCCATCACAAATTGAAAATAATCAATAACACTGAATAGATAGATAGATAAACGACTAACCGTCCGGCGACATATAAGGAAGCAATGGTAGCGATCATGGAGAGCATAAGAGAAGAAATTCGGGATCGAAGCACCCTATTATTATTATTATTATTATTATTACCAGAGTAGCGGTGATTCGATCCCTTACTCCGCATTTTCTCTCTCCTCCACTTTTCCCCCAATTATCGAGATCTACCGAATTTCTTGCTTCAAATCCAAATTGAAAATTGAATTCCAGGTCTTTAGAGAGTAGAGAGAGAGAGAGAGATTAAGAGGAAGGTGTGATGAGTGAGTGAGAGTGAGTGAGTATGAAGCGAATCTGAATCGATTTTCCGTCAAACAGGTTTCAGCGCCAGGTTGATGACTGTGAAGGGAGAGGGAGGACCCCAGAAGAACCGATTTCGGTTACTTTGAAAAGACATCTTTGCCCCTCAAATGAGGACAGCAGCTTTGGGCCTCGTTTATATTGTGCTATAATGGTGGGTGAGTGCTTTAAGCTTTAGAGTAAAGCCCATTGGGCCTCCCAGGCTCGGAATTCCATTTGTGTTGGGATAGCGTTTTCGTCCTCTTTTTTTTTTGGATAATGATTAAGAGATACCACTTTAAAGTTTTAATTCCTATAGGTTCTTCAACTTCTTAAAAATTCCTAGATTTCTTCTTTATTATAATGGCTTATGTACATTTTTGAGGCATGAAGTCGCATCTAGCATAGTTGATATGGGTTCACTTTTTTGTATTGGTATTTTGATGAAAATTCTTTCAATAGCATCTATTAGAAATTATGAAAGTTATTTGGTATCTATTAGTCACTGTCCCCTTTTCTTTTACACATGCAGGGAGAGCCCCCACGGGACTGATCTAAAGCAGGTAGCCCACCGGGGTTAAGGCTAAGAAGAGGAAAGGGAACCAGCTTGACAAGTCAAACTGTTGGCTTTACATAATATTCCTCACATGAATATTGCACTCATAAGATTCGAAGCCTGAGCCTCTGGCTCTAATGTGCTATGAGAACCGCCAGCATCAAATGTTGTTGACACACTAGTTCACAAATTAAAGCTACAATCTATTTAATCCAGTTTGAACTAACTACTGAGTATTGGGAGACTAAGATATAAGTAATTTTGCCATTCTAAAAAAAGTGGTTATCTTCGATATATTCACAATTCGAACAAATTAACATATTCCTAAAACCATCAACAATAGATTGGTGTAGGACTAGAACCTAATATCTGATAGTTGAAATACACAAATATATTAATGTTGTTTGGCATTAAGTCATGCTAAATTATGTGAGTCTTACTATTGTAGGTTGGACTCCGAAACCCTTCTTACCTTACTAAAGAAAGTGACCGATACGATTAAGGTCTCAAAAAATATAGTAAAATGTGATCTGTAAAATCACGCAAATCATTTCCACTTAAAAAAAAATTGTGGATTTAAT
>ONZE01006084.1:0-10664 GCA_900322265.1 Macarthuria australis
ACAATCAATATCCTTGAATCCACAAACTTAATCTCTTGGAAATTACATGCTCAAGCAAAAGGATTTGGGAGTAAATCAACTAATAACACTTCCATAAAGGAAAAGAAGAACACTCCAAAAATTGTCTCAAATCAAGAAAAAAAGGATGATGATGATGATGACAAAATCCCGTCGATCATTTTCGAGAGGATGATAAGAAGAATATTGGCTTATGTAGGGATGCCAATGGCAACTGGGTTTGTATTACTTCAAATTTATGGGTTATTGAAGGAAAAACATTTGTGGAATGTGCCTCGTTGGGTTACATTTATAACAATTTTTGTTACATTTGGTAGCTCTGTACTTGGGGTTGCTTATGGCTCTCTATCTACTAGTTGGGATCCAGAAAAGCAAGGTTCCCTTCTAGGGTTTGAAGAAGTTAAGCAAAATTGGGTTGAGATTTGGAAAGAGGAAGATGGCAAGAAGTGATGTAGGAAGTATTACTCCGATCCGCATTTTCTGTCTCAAATCGTGTCTCATCTCCTGTCGTATACCCTCTTTGTTTACCACGTAACCAAAATTTATTTAAATTTGGAATATATTTTCCTATTCACGCGAGTAGATGGCAAGTAAAGAGGGTAGTGGGACAGGAGAGATGAGACATAGTTTAGAACAGAAAATCTCTACTGTTTTATCTCGTATCCAGTTAGTCATATTGGTCTGCTCTGCGTACAACCTCTCAACCAAAATGGGTGAAAAAAAATCACCATCTCAGGGTGTTATAGTTTTATTTGGACATCAGAGTTCTACCTCTTAGTTTATTGTTTTGGATGGGAAGAGAGTGCTTCCAAAATTCATTGTGCGAATGAAGTTTACCATAAATTCGAGGAATATTTGATATTTCTTGTTCGATGTAGTACTGCAACTGAAGTAAAAATCTTGCATGTAAACTTCCATGGGGTTAACTACAGTTGAAACAATTCTTTTCCTCCAGAGAAGTTTTATTTGAATACACACCATCTTTTGCAACTATAGCATTCAAGTCATTTTGTGTACATTCCCTTCTGTGCAATGCAACTGTATTTAAATGCCAGAAAAAAAAAAGAAAAAGGTCATCTAACTTTTTTCATGCCGATATAATGATACTACTCCTTAGGTTGCCTCCAATGGGAGGTTTTTTGGGGTTTTAAAACCCAATGACGGGTTTCTTCCCCATTGGGGGGCTCCTTAATAAAGGAGCTAGCTCCTTCATGAAGAACCTCCCTTTTTGTTCTTTTGGGTCCCACTAAATCAATTTTTTATTACTTTGGAGAGAGAAAAAATAGAAAGAGAATGAGATGTGATTTTATAGGGACCCACATAAAAAGCTAAGAGGAGTTCTAACTATTGGAGAGTAGATTTCTTAGATGTNNGTGGCATGACAATGGGCCCACTTAGTCGTGTCATATGTCATCCACGAAGTAGGTAAAGAATCATACATATATACAACTATTTGAGATTTTACAAGTCTAATGTGAATTTTCGAAAATAACAATGAAAGTTATTCTATTCAGGATTTTAGTAAACGATTTCCAATACCACACGGGTAGCCAAAGAGCCACAACATCATTCAATTACCACGTATGTGCCACTTAAAAGCAATATCATATTTTCGGCACCAGAAATTGACCGATGAATAAACTCGCAAGTTCCACACTTTTTTTTTTTTTTTTTTTGAGAGAGAAGATACAGAGTATTAGGAACCCTTATGATACATATAGCAAACAAACTCCGGGAGAACATAAAATTTGGTGTTCATCTACACTTATCAAGAAATTAATCTAGAAAAGAAGATGCATTACATCACAGAGCCTCCTGTACACAAAAAACCTCCAGTGTCGAACTCACAGCTTTACAACCGGTAAAACAACAATCCAAGCTATTTCTTTTACGAATTTCTCTTATAAGTTATATACATGATTACATGTAAACATGTCAGTGATAAACTAAAAATGCGAAAACAAGGAGAACCCAGTGTTGATAAGCAGAGGAGTAGCATTGTTGTCAGATCAATCACTACAGAAGGATTTTAGTGGTGCCTCCAGAATTGGGCTTGTCCGAGTTCATATCATATGATGCGATCAGTTTTCTCTGCTACCCAATACCCATAATAAAAAATAAAAAAATAGAAAAAGGAAAACAACAGAAGTTTATGATAAGATTCCAAAATCCAGCAGTAATCCACAATACAGACCAAGAAAATGATATACAGATGCATGCAAAGCAGCATAATCGACTACTCGAAATATGTGAGTAAAAGTCTATTTTCACCCGAATCGAATCACTCAGTGTTTTTGGTCAATTTAATAACTTAATGTCTTGATTTGGGTCATTTGGGTCTCTTAAGTCACTTTCCCTGCCTGATTTTACTTATTCCGACAGTGGTTGCCAATGTGGCATGGCATATATGACATGGAAAAGAAATGTAACATGTAAAAAACAAAAGCTGGTATGTACAAGAGAATAAATAATGTCTTGACAAACACATTTTACAATACATAAAATAACTAGTGTCAAAGAAGGCAAATATATTCTCATAATCAATATAGCGCAGGCAATCATGATCCACTGAGCAAAATTCGGCTAAAATTGAACCTGAGATTGACTCGAGTAAGATTAAATTGATTAAAAGAAAAAATGGCATGACCGAATCGACGTTTGAGGTATCTTTGGATAACCAGAATATAATATTACTCCTTGAAATGTTGAATCAACTCTTTTGAACATAGAGATGCAGTGAGGAACTCCATGGTACTTAATGACAGAACCGAAGCTTTTGCTTTCGACAAAATGAACTCTCAGTTTCCATTTTTGTAGCAAATTACATCCTACAGCCAACTGTGTGCTGACGCTATGTTCGGTGTGGTTGTCAACAGCCATGTCACATGTATACATGGCTTTTTTTTCTTTTTCTTTCATGTTTTATACGTACATGTGGCATTTTGTCTCTTAAAATAACCTTTAATAATGTTATTGAGGCAGGGTGGCAGTTTGCCGCAAAATGGAATTTTGAGTGCGTTCTATCAAAAACGAAAACTTGGGTTACCTTAACTGATTTTAATAGTAACGTAGCATACAACTTGCATATGACATAAGTTGGGTTACAAAATACTAAGAGCCCTCAGTTTTCTGAATAAAGTACATTTACACCTTGACATAAAGAATTGAGTAGCTAGTTGAGCTTTCAAGTCCAGAACCATTTAACTCGAGTTCGACTCGCTTAGCAACTTGACTTGCTCAAGTTTGAGTCATTCCTAGCCTCGAAAAACTAATAAGGCAGCGATATCAAGACTATATAGGTATATAATTCCTATCTCTTGCGTCAAACCCATTTCGCAATCACATAAGAAGCTCATATTCAGTACATAAACTAGTAAATCAAAGGGATGATAACATTACCAACAGCAGTAATGTGCTTCAAGTGAGCTAGACTAGTCGAGATTTTCCGGTCTAATGGCACCACAGAAGTTGATGCTGTCACACTACTTTCGCCTAGGAGTATAGTGTGGGAAGAGAGGTATCTGTTATAACACTTCCCACACTATACTAGTCTATGTTTGTCCGTTTTGTGAGAGTTTTTTCGTGTCCTTTCTTTTATAAGAGTTAAAAGTTCTTCGTGCTTGCAGGATTAAAGATTTGAAAGATCAATTTAGGTTTCACTTCTATACCTGTTTGCACTTCTTATCTGTTGTGAAGTTGCAAATAGACGCAGAAATTCAAACCAAGGGTCTACGGAAACAGGCTCTCTATTTACACATAGGTAAGGCTGCGTACAATTGACCCCCAAACCCTGCGTCTAAGGCAGGATTACACTGGGTTGTTGTTCTTCTTCTTCTATACCGGTAATACCGCTTACCAATTACAATAATCTTCATGAAAAAGATGTTATGCCATCGGATTGGTGAGATGCAATTGTTGTGGAGTCGTTTAGAAGCGATAAATGGCAGTATGTTAAAAGTTGAAATTTGTATTGGCTGTATGAATCTACCTTTTGTTAGGAGTAATTATTATTGTAAATGCCATATGGGTTTTCATCCATCATCGTTTTTCCTTTCCCTTCAAAAGAAAGAAAAAAGCATACTTTTATATTGCATCTGAGTTTACATCCATCATAGTTTGAATAC
The DNA here is from genome assembly GCA_900322265.1 of Macarthuria australis. NCBI lineage: Eukaryota > Viridiplantae > Streptophyta > Magnoliopsida > Caryophyllales > Macarthuriaceae > Macarthuria > Macarthuria australis. Next base: position 4,143 of record ONZE01006084.1, read on the forward strand.
AACAGCTGAGTTTTGCATAAAGTCAGATAGAAAGAAATGCAATGAGGGGGAAATAACCGTTGTCTAAAAAGCAGGAGTAGCGCACAGAGTAGTAGACTATAAATCAGGAAACAAGACTTAATCGAAATGTAAATTATCACTTACATGATCCTCAAAATCAGGACTAGTCAAATTGATGGAGAGGTTCCTCATCAACAATAATACCTGGATTAAATCAAATCAGACAAGCATTGTAAATCATGAACTCTACATAAAATTAATCCATGATATACAACTTTTGAAAGCTAAACAATAACAATGAGAAGGGTATTTTAGAACAAACACAGTATGAATTTATGCGCCCGATTGTGCGTTTAAGTTTACATGCTGGAATTCTATAGTTTGTGGATACGACACCAAAGAGAAGCCTGGAGGTATAAAGACAGAAAAGAGAAGACAAAGGAGAGGGGATACTCTATCTTTACTAAAAACACTTAAAAGCCCACATTGGAAGAGTACTAATTTTTCCCAGATCAGACAACTACCTGGATTTTTTGGAACATTAACAAGGTTATTAAACCATTTTCCAGAGAGCATAACAAGGATTTCCTGAAGCATATACAAATACTCCCTCCGTCCCCTTTCAATTATCACAGCTTACTATTTTGGTTGTCTCAATTTAGTTGTCACTTTCCATCTCCAAGACTACCCTTTTTTTTCTTTTTAGTTTACTTTTACTTTTAACAATAAATGATTTTTTTTCTCTACATCTAAATCTTTTAAAAACAGAAAGTTTTATCATTAGTATATTTGACCATTACTTCGACTTCAAAATTACATCAATCACTAAATTTTCTCTTCCATCTCCCTCCATAATTATTCCACCATAATTACTGATAAAAAAGGGTAAAATAGACAAAAAAAAAAGGGCAAAATTGTCACTTCTGTTTAAATACCAACCTTTTGAAAAGTGTGACAATCAATATGAGACGGGGGGGCGTAATAATGAAGCTCATAAAGTAGAGACATACAGAAACACCTCAGAATGCCAAAACGAAGTCATTTTCACATGCAAAGTCTAACCACAGAAGGAAGAGTATCATATAAACAGAAATTCAAAGGCAGATAACTGAATAAGAAAATACCGTTTCGACATCGATAGGGTCCATCTTCTTAAGCCTTTGTACATGATTACCCGCTTCCGGGTCAAAAACACTACCAATAAACCTATATACTTGAGCGAAATCAGGAAGCACTGCATCAAAAGCATAAAGTTATTTTGCGTCAAAAAGCACAAAGAGGAAAAGGCCTAAAGAAGACAACCATTTAAAAAAGCACTTTTTGATTTTAATGCAACAGCCACCTCACCAGTCGCAAAACAAAACTTAATATAAGAGGCCTTTTTGTAATTTATTTTACATTGTAAATAGACATAAGGAGACAGATTTGGCAAATCTGATTTCAGTAGATGGTCTCAGTGATCTAAATCTCGGATCCATAAAATGTGGTAGTATTCTTTTTCTTATCTTTTTTTATGGCTTTATAAAATTGATGTTTAAGGTAAAGTGAGGTTCAAAAAGATATCACCTAAATAATCAAAATGAATGATACTGGCATATGTTCTGGTAATGGAAGAATTAAATCAGACATGCATGATTCCAACAACTAGCTATGAGCAAGAGTTGAATTCACGCATTCATGATAGGCTTCATTGTCAAGGTTTATAACACTCCCTCTCCCCACAAACAGAAGGGGGCTAAGGAATAGTATGGAAGCTTCAGCTAAGAGTAAGTGATTCGACAGACATAATAACAGGAGTATAATTAAACATTAGTAACAGGGTTTCCAAACTAACTGCCAAAAATAGTCCTAAAATAAGAAAAAAGAAAATAAGATCTTATGCAAACTCACCTAACAGTGAGTAATTCGATGGCCATCATAACAAGAGTATGACTAACATATAACAAGGTTTCTAAACTAACTCCACAAAATACCTTATACCCGGGGCATTCGTGGAAACATGTATGTAGGTTATGAAAGCTAGTTTATGGGTAAGATGTATGACATAACATTTTCATGATGACAAATTCAAGTCTATATGAAAATTGCATATCAGAGTTAGCACTTAATGCTTATCCACCCGGGCAATTTTAATATCGACTTGATTTTGTTAACAAAAAAGAACCACCAAAGCATTTTCGGATCACCTCTTAATGGGGGACCATGATTCAAAGGTTCATTCATTTCACCACTAGTACGAGCCATTGCGGTGCTCTCATTAGTACTGGAACAATAATTGGAAACTGGTGGCCCTTTGGATCTCACATCACCTAGTCAAAGAAACAACTCACAAATGTTAAAATTTGACCAGAAAAACATCGACATCGGTATGTAAATCAAAAGATAACCAGAATTTAGTAGAGACCTTTTGCCACATTTGGTACTCCAATGTTTTGAGAGTTTGTGTTAGAAGATGATACAACTGTATCATTATTAGCATTTCTTGGCATTGACAATGAATCCGGTCTTTGGAGTCCCGGTTCAGGTAATTGAGAAGATGATTTAAGGGAGCCAGTTGGCAGCGAGAAAGATGTAGCTGTCAAAAGGTTCACATATCAGCTGATTTATATGAAGTCATCGTAAGCAAATTATGCACAGAAACCAAAAGAAAAAAGGGATAATGACTAATANNNTTTTAATTAGCATTTTGACGAAGATTCTTTGAAAAGCACCTATTAGGAATTATGACAGTTATTTGGTACCTATTAGTCCTTTCCCCAAGAAAAAACCCAAAAAGAAGTTCAAATCTACTGACTGTTTTTGGGAGCTTTCTGTGGATATGGATGGGCAGCTTTCCGTTTTGGTCGAGGAGGAGGTAGACGCTCATTGCTACCACTTTTTTCGACCTTCAAAAAGTACTTCTGAGCATGACTTCGTATCTGTACAAGTTACAAATATTATTCCCCTTCTTCATTTGTAATCCCTATGTTTGAATATTAGCTTAAGGTCAGCAGCAAAAGGAACTTAAAAGCTTTAGTTATTAGTAGATTGATTAATATATTGCAACTAAAGTTTCAGGCACCCAGAGCATAAAGCACAAAAGGGCAATCCGAAAAGGGTATGAGATATGTCAAGCTGTTTACAGGACAAGGTAGCAACACATCAATACTGTAGTGTAAGTCTATAAACTGAAAAAATTATGATATAACAGTTACCGGTATGGAATTTACCTGAATAACAGTTTTTGAGCCGACAAAAGCTTCAATCTTTTTCCAATCACGGTCAAAGCTACAGAAAGTCGAAGAAATGGAGTCAGACCAACTACTAAATGCCAAAAAAGGAGTTCAAATGCATTCAAGGCCACATAAAATAATGCGAAGAATTCAACTTTGGCCTTAAAACATGGGGCGTATGTTACAGACAACTGATGATTCATGTTGAAACCACGTATATTCACATGTGTTGTTTATGTTTCTCTTTCCTCTTTTTCAATACTTGTGATGACTAGTTTCCTCTGCCTTTCTGTTGGTTCCCACTTTTTGTCTCATTCTTTGCTCTTCAGTTTTTCACAGCAATCTACACTGTTTTATTGGATGTTATAGTTTGTTTTTGTTCACAACTTTTGATTATGATCTCTCTCTAGACGACCGCTGCCTCTATCACTAGTCCGGTAGCCCCCCTTACTCTTCATGTTTTTAATTGAATGGTTTTTCTTACCTCCTCCACCCCAAGAAGTTCACTTTCTAACCCACTCTACACGCCAGACCCTCCCCATATCTAGGACAGAATGCTAGTGAGAGAAGTATAGAAGTAGTGGGGTGCACCATTTGTCACTTGAAAACATCACATCAAGTGAAAAAATTAATGAAATGCTTATAAGTAAAAATGGGCAAAAGTACAGAGAAAGTTCAACTGGAAAGGAGCTAAAGCCCTCGGCTGAGCATGATAATAGGTCGTGAATAGTCATAGTCATAGATCATGATGCCACACCAAACGAGCACAACCATCCGAGAGGCGGGGGGGGAAGAGAGAGAAAGTGGCAACAAATCCTATAAAGTAATGACATAATCCTCCCTCTGATATCAACGCCATGTAACTCCACTTTAAACTGAACCAATGTGCAAAAGAATAAAAGTAACTAATTCCACACAATGGAACAAAAGGTGTATAATTGAACAGATCATCTTTCGTGCAAGCTTGTCTTCAGAAACTTATGTACCTCAGAAGTTTACCCCGAATAATGACAAAAGTAAGATTTTCTCCCAACTAAGTGACCCGTTAAGCTAATTGTACAACTGGATGATCGGTTCCTAAAGGATACACATCAAACCAACACCTGCAGCAGTTATCATGTGTTTGGAAGTATGGGGATCACTTAATATAGTCACATTGTTGTACTATTGCATCCTCAACACTGGGTAAGGTTGTAAGAAACATTTGCAAATATTTTCCTCTTTTTTATTTTCAGAAACGTCAAACATGTCACCATACTCATGGGATGTGCAACACTGCAATTACAAGAGTGACTATAATAACTAGACAACTTAATCATGTAACCAGCTTGGCCACCTAGGTGTACCATCTTCTCATAGACGCGAAGGGACCACAGGGTGGGATCTTTTACCCTCAATTTTTTAAGTTAGGTTCATACTTTGAGAGATGTGGTGACCTATGAGACGAACCTGGTCCAAGATTTAATATTTCGCATCACAAATCGCTCTTTAAACTCCCAATTTCAAGCTGACGAGAAAATTCCCCGCAATCTCCCGTCAAAACCCTAATTTCTCACATACTCCACTCACGAAGCTCACATATATATGAAAAACACCAACAAAATTTGAGTAAGAACCAAGAAAATAACGGAAACTTCTGCTCATTGAATATAATTTGAACAATTAGTACACAAAAACAAAACTAAAATCACTTCCCAAACAAAATAAGTTAGCAAAAGAGAAGTAAACACACTGAAAAGGGGATTTTTACATACAGATGGAGTGCTTCCAGGAATTTATCATGCTCAGGCTCCGTCCAACTCTCTCGAGACTTCTTAATCGTATACGGCTTCCTCACCTTCTTATTATACGATTCATCCGTCGGAGACAACTCCATATTTTCCGCCGTCGCCGGAGAATCCGCCGGCGGCGGCGTCGAGAAAGGGTTGAGTCCGGGCAGCGGAACGCCATTGGCATCCACGTAAAACCCTTCCGGCGAGCTAGGGTTCATCGACACCATTGATAGATGAGAGAATTTTGCAGAGAAAATGAAATTAGGGTTTCGTTTTTTAGCTAAAGAAATGTTTTTGATTTTGAGAGTGTGAATTATATGGTGTTAGGCTGAAGAGTTTGGGGGATATTTTTCGTGTTTGATGTGGCCATGGGGGGTTTATTGACCGATAAGGAGCTGCCACGACACCAAATTAAAAAAATATCTAATTTTTTCCTAGTCTGATGTGTCGTGTCATCTCGGCCTAAAGCTAGGAGTTAACTAGATTTAGGAATTTGATTTTCTACAAACCAATAAGATATTTACACGAATGGTTGTAAGAAGTATCCTTTGATCCCCAATCCTAGGTGGTCTCATAAAGGCGTCTCTTTTTCTTTTTGCTTTTTGCTTTTTTTTTGGGTGGGGGCACTATATGTGCAATAATCTATCTATTTTAAGTTTAGGATATACTGTAAATATTGATTTATAAGTACTATTTAAAATTTTTATTCTTAATAGTTTTTCAAAATTTTTAAAAATTTCTAATAAGCTCACTTTTTATATTGATATTTTTTATGGAAATATTAATTATTGCCCTTTTTTTGTAAAGGGTCGTCTCCCAACTCCCAAGTTTCAGCTGAATATTTGGTAGAATGTTTGGTCGATGAATGATGCCAATGGAGATGATACATTATACTTATAGTAAACCCTCAACCCTAATTTGAATTCATCTTCTTTTGGCGTTATTTCATATCGTAACTTATAATAGATGATATGTTCATATTCGAGCATCCCTAGTAGCTATTTGATCATGGAGGATATTGAGGATGTAAGGCAATCTCAGTAGATCTTATGTTCAGATCTAGAATTTATATCGGCATTTTTCTGATTTTCCAAAAATCTTTTAAAAACTTAGCTCTCATTTTTAAATCATTCGGCTTTGCTTCTAATTTATGAACAAAGTGACTATTATAGCAAATGTTAACCCCTTTCATGTTGTATTTTAGGATCCGCCACTCTTACACCTCTAAATATTGACTGTACCATGTTTGAAACAAATAAAAATAAGTATTTCCCTTTAAGACATATTATATATGCTTTACTTGTTGGTTCTATTTCTATTTCTATTTCTTGAGGGTAGAAGTGGGAATGGATCGGGCCTGTGCGAGACAGGTCCACCTAGCTCAGGTCACTTAAGCGCGTTAGATCGACTCCAAACCTAGGGCCTAATCGGGATTTGTGGGCCCAAATCCATTTCCCCCTTTTTCCTTGTAAATAGAAAAAATATATTCAAAATTATAAAATTGATAACATTACGAAAATAAAGTTGGGTCTATGTGG
>ONZE01006124.1:2115-16356 GCA_900322265.1 Macarthuria australis
GATGTAATCCTTGCTCTNNTAATAAATTTTCACTTTTATATCAAATAAAGGACTAAGCCCTAAATGACAATTATACTCTCTTTCAATGGCTTAGGAGATGAGCGCCACTATTTTTGCCACTGTTTTTATTCCATATTTTTCGCCGGGATGGTCTTCCATCAATAACCTTTAGGGACCAAGGGCCACAAAGAGATGCTGAGAGTGGAGAATACGAGATTTAGCATCAATCAATTGCAGCAGGGATTCATTCTTTAAGAAGCCATATCCATGTATATAGTACACTTGCCTATTCACCTTTTTTCGCTGCGTCCTTCCAATAGACCATCTGCGACTATCGATGTATCGTGTAAAAATCACCGAGAAAAAAGACGGATATTGGTTTTTCTCTATGGACCCCATAACATAATTTACCAAAATTGGTCTCCGATGTCTCGTCGTTGTGACCTATATAGGCTAGGTGCAACCTTATATCTTGGGGACCATTAGGCACCCAATGCAATCCCTAAGGAGTAAGTCGTAAGTTGTAAGTTATAAGTTTTCATTCACGCACTTTTTCTAAGCTGAAGTATAATCTTTAGTCCCATTGGTCATTCGATCTCCACAAAGGTATTTGTCACCCTTTTAATTAAGCGTGGCTTTCGAGTCGGACTTGGACCGGACCGGCCCATACGAGCTCGCAGTGTTCATTTGGCCCGGCTCGGCCCAGCCCGTTTAAGTTAAGCATGGCTTTTGGGCCGAGTTCGAGCCGGCCTAGCCCATATGGGCTTGCACTGTTTATTTGGCCCAACCCGGCCGGGCTGGGTACTTCTAATACAGGAATGTCTCATTTAAGATCACCATCCTCACAAACTTAGATCACAAGTGAGACAAAAAAAGAAGTACAAAGAAATCATTCATTTTCAGGGACTAATAGAGCAAAATATACTGTCCATTTCCATGGGACCAATTCAGCTGCCACCAATAATCTCATTTGAAAATCAATCCATCTCGAATCAGAATTCTCAGTACAAGCACTATATACTATGCTTCATTGTTTAGAATGCAATATACACCCAGAAATTATCAACGAAGAAGGACTGAATAGACTAATTCAAATCGAAATGTCACATAATATGCATACAACTGAGAGAAGAGATAACACAAGAAAGTATTGATCTCTCTCTTGCAAAACAACAGAGCAGTAGTTCATGTTCCCTCTATGACTACAATAAAATCATACTTTCACTTTCACAAAACAAGATTAATTCCTGGGTGGTGAATCTTTCAGCTTGAGAGGTGAAAATTCTAGATTCTTCCAATCCATAACCCAACAAGGGGACACAGGGAACTTTGGTGTTGGCGGAGACTTCGGTGCTGAAGGAGTTGTTGGAGGAGAGCAAATATCCAATATATCTATATCAAGCTGGTCAATCTCCATGGAAGCCTTAAGCTGAAAAGCGAAATCGACATATATGTTCAGTAAAGAGAAGGGGGAGGGGGGCCTAAAAGAGAGACAAGTGATCGCGTTGTTAGGACAAACCTCGGATTTTGAGGCCATGGACAATGATGCAGAAGAATCTGAAATTAAACAACATTAACACAATTATATAACTAACAATTTACAATAACTACTCATTTAAGTCCCACTTAAAGCAAAGTCTTGGGAGGTCATAATCTAGGACTAACACCAACCAAATAACTAAAAGTTCGAGGAAAAGATGGGGGAAGAACAAACAATTAAAGTGATTGAATAATTAATAACAAAGAAGTGAAAATTGATGCATTTTATATCACCTCTTTGAAGCCCAACAGTTTCCAGGAAATAGTCCATGCTCATAGTCATAGATTGTCTCTGGGTTTTTATGCATTCATTATGGTTGTGCAGAAAACCTTCCCCCACACCCCAACTGAGAACTTGTTCTTCTTTAAGTGCAGAAAGATTCTCATTGTAAATCTTTTTGGATGACTTCTCTTTTGCACGCGGCTTATTCGAGTTTGTTAGATCACCAAGAGGTTTCCTGCCTGCCTTAGGCTGCACCTTTTCTTGGGGCTTGAAACCATTGAAATTTTTCGCTGATGACTTGTCCCTTGCAATCGGCTTGCTCGAGTTAGTCACNNNACCGAGAGGTTTCCTGCCCGCCTTTGACTGCATCTTTTCAGGAGCCCTGAATACATTTTCATTCACCTGAATAACGGAGGCCATTGATGTACGAATTCAGTTTTCTTTTCCTTTCAAAACTGCAAAAAGTTCAATCGATTGCACAATCAGAATTCATACCCATGAATTTAACTCACTGAACATCATAAAGGACTCAGCCTTCATCAAAATATATAGTTATTCGGCAAGGCGTGACGATGGCAGGAGAAAAAGACAATATCAGCTAGCATAAGGGCATAATGAACACAAACCAAGAGATATCAACATCTAAAACTTTATGAGTCCAGATATCAACATCTAAAACTTTATGAGTCCTTCTAATGTTCAACAGTCTGCTCAAACTGAACAAGTGAACATCAAGAATTGCCCATTCCACATCACATTTGCACAAACCAACTCTGCCTTGGGGAACAAATCAAGCAAACAAAGGAAGCAATTCATGGAGAGGGGGAGAACACGAAGACTTGCGTGGTTGTTCATAGCCATACTAGATATCTCTCTCTCTTTATGGATCTTAAGAATATTGGAAGGACAAATACAAATAGTGGAAATGATTTACATAGACGAAAAAGAAGTCGGTGAAACAAAGCCACACGCTATGAAATACGGCCATGGCATGAAATAATGGGCTTCCCCTTTGAACCCCCTCCCCCCCTTGTCATCCGGGTGTAGCTAGGGTTCCTTATAATCTAGGCCACAAAAGATTCAACAAACAATACAATTATATTTCTTTAGCGCATAGACCAAAATCGATGACAAGAATTCATTGTTCCTCTCCAAACAGGGGTCTTATGGTAGTTCACTTGTCAAGAAGACTAAAGATGGGAATAAAGTGAAATACTTATGACTCAACCCACCTATCAGCTAAAAATACAGACACCAGACCATGAAGCACTAATTATTATTTGTTTTTTTCAAGGAAGACAGAGGTATGAACATCCAAAAGTGAGCGCAGTCTCAGTTCGCCCCAAAAAAATTTGTCAATTGATAACAGACCCAGTATCAAAAACTCAACAACTACCCATTTCACAGCATGTTTTCGTCTATTTAGCCCCTCGTTTATCTTCGTCCACCATCCAAACAAGTAATAATAGAGTACTGAAGCTACTAAAACTTATCAAGAAGACTCAATGCGCATTAAGAAGAGAAGTTGGAAAATTATACCCTTCGGACTGTGCCTAATTACAAGAAGATGCAAACAGTAGAAGTTTCTGTCAACCTTTTAAAATTCATAGAGCATCAAGCTATCAACTATCATTGACGCAGGGAACAGTGATTAAGGCCCATAGATACAAGAGCATTTCTTCGTGAAGTAAAGAGGCGCAACACACACTAAAAGATCACCGGAACAACACATTTAAGAAAGAATTCAGGAGGCACAAAAAAGAAAAAAGAAATGTAGTGGAAAATTATACCCTTCGGACTATGCCTAATTACAAGAAGATGCAAACAGTAGAAGTTTATGTCCATCTTTTAAAATTCATAGAGCATCAAGCCATCAACTATCATTGACGCAGCGAACAGTGATTAAGGCCCATAAATACAAAAGCATTTCTTCGCGAAGTAAAGAGTCGCAACACACACTAAAAGATCACCAGAACAACACACATAAGAAAGAATTCAGGAGGCGCAAGCACAAAAAAGAAAAACAAATTCAAATTCAAACCCTAGTCGGCAACTTTTCCAAATTGCGGATTTTAACACTGAGAAAAATTCCACAATTTTGCACTCGAACATAGAGTATTACGAATCGGAAGACTTACACTCAGAGTATCGCTTCGCTGATGGGAAATTTTCTCGAGTTTTTGCCCTTTCTTTCTTTCTTTCTCTCTACCAACGGAAAAAACTTAGCTTCTTTACTTTTTGGGAATTGATGCAAATCCTGTGTTCATTGTCTTTAGATATAAAAAGGCGGTTTGTGCTTAACGGTAACATTGAGAGAGTTTTACGACAATACCCTTTTTCACTTGGGAAATCACAACCTCTCGGCCCATGCCATTCGATATAGGCCCATTTTGAAGTTTGGGCCTCGAGCGCATATTCTACATTGCGTTTTAGGGCACAGCGTTCACTGCAAAAATCACACTTCATTTCTTTAAGATGATAACCACTTACATTAACTCAAATTTAATAATGTAAATAAATTTTGTATGATTAGTACCACAATCTTTTAATACACCAAAGATGCCCACAAAAGTTCTACAGACGAAAAATATATATTAAAAGGTACTTATGTTTCAAATTAATTGTCCTATTTCTAAAATAGACAAAGTTTGAAAAAACTTTCATTTGTTAATTTTACCCATGTTAACTGCATTTTCTCTCATTGTTCTCAAGAAGTTTAGCCTTAATAATTACAATAAATGAATAGGAATAATTTGGGATAATAAGGTATAAAAATATACTGAATATAGAAATGAGACAATTGAAATGGGACAGGCTAAAAGAAAACCAGAACAATTAAAATGAGACGGATGGAGTATATTAAAACACATTTGGTGTGTGTTGTAGCAAAAATTGGTCCGACAAGGGATTGTCGGGACCAGTGAACTCTGGGAGCTTTTCCGGCGGTGGCGGCGATCTCCGGTGGTTGTACTCCGCCTGCAAAAGGCAGAGAATTTGTTTTCCCGGGGTGAGTACCCGGGGAACACCCTCCGATGCTTAAGTTAGTGTTTGATTTTAAAAAGAGGATAGGTGTTCTCATGATTAGATATTGCGTACCTTTTCCCCTTGTATTTCGGGGGTATTTATAGTGTACAGTGATCTGGGATTTGTAGGGGATTTATCTCGATGTGGGACTTTTGTCCTCTCGGCGAATTTCCATAAAGCTGGGCTGATGACGAGTCCCGTAGGAGCTCGTCAGTCTTGGGAGGTGTTCCCCTTGATAGGCGGATCCTTATGCGTGATAGTTCCTTCTGCCGAGACCCCCGTAGGAACTAATTAATCTGACTCGGCAGTATGCTTTTCCCCGTAGGGTCAGAGGTGTGAGTCTGATCATGTCGGAGTCTGTGACTCAGTGATTGAATCTGGCGGTAAATATAGTAGGTTTGTTCGGTGTCCACTTTATGGTATACCAGTGTGATATGTAATTATGTGAATGTGATCATGTAAAACTTGAATTAGAAGCCCAGGAAGGGTTGCAATTTTCTTTTTCCAGTTTTATATTTAATGGATAAGAAGAAAAAAATTAAGAATTCTTTCTTCTACAATCGTACCAGTCTAAAATTAGAACTACTTTAGAATAGAAATTAAGTGGTGTTACCATTCTAAACACAGCCAAAAAACGAGTTTATTTAGATATAACACAAACAATTTTATGTCTCTCCTTCCCATTTTAACTGTCACTTTTCACAAAGATTAATATAGTCATTTAATAATGGTTAAAATGACTTATTTACCATTTGTATTGATAATCAAATTTATTATGAGTGCATTAAATTGAATCGTAAAGGAATGATACGGTTGGAAAAAAAGATATATTTGTATTAGATTTCTAAAGTGACAATTAAAAAGAAATGTTAGTGAAAATGATAAATAATAGTTAAAGAGGAACATGGAGAGTACTTTGTTTGGTGCGGTTTCTTTCCATAACATATTTACATTCCCTCCTAGGAGCACAAAGCCTGGAAATGAAACAAAATAAAGTGGGAAAAAAACAACTCAAAAGAACTATTTTTTTTTTTAATTAGTTTATTACAAAGAGGCATTCTTATAGGTTTAGGAACTACCAATATAAGCATAGTTCATTATGTTTATCTCATGCATTTCCCAAAACATCACACTTTTTTTATGTGGATCCCAAACTGTATAGAAAGACTAAACAGTACCTTTTTCCTGTCACAATAAATCGATGCTATATATAGCTATTCTTAAACCATATCACAATGTATCTAACTAAAATATGATGACAATTGTTGGTAAGCCAAGCAAAAAAAAATTCTTAGAGATTAGTAAGAGTTGGTATCATCTAAGCATGGCTTTCGGGCAGGGCCGCCCGGAAGTCCGACCCGGCCCAGAAAAAGCCAACCCGGAAAAAGCCTGGCCCGGTCGGGCTTCGGGCCGGGCTTGGGGATAGTTTTAAAAAAACCGGATCGGGCTTGAGCCTTATAAAAAAGCCCAAGCCCGGTACGGCCCGGCCCGGTCAAGAAATTATTTTTTAATCTTCTTTGTGAGTTTTTTTAATAAAAAAAATTAAAAACACCGGGACGGTCTGGAACCTGGCCTGTTTTTTCGGATCCGGGCCAAGGATGGGGACCAAAAAAATTTCCATGACCCGGACCCAGGCCGGCCCGATCCAAATAAACAGTGAAAGCCGATTGAGCCGGACCGGGCCGGCCCGAACCCGACCCGAAAGCCATGCTTAGTCCCATCCACCCAAACCCCATCCCACCACTCTCTTCCTTCACCGTGAAACCCGGGTTTCCTCCACGCATCGAGTTCAGCTTTGCCCTCGTTGACTCGGCTACGTTCTGATGACGTAACAGCTTCTCATTATTGTCATTTATGATAGATTAGACGCTTTGGACCTCCCCAGTCCTAATACAAGGCTAAGATAAAAAGAGGGGTTGATATGCATATAAAATAGGAAAATACTTTTATCATCTATGGAGTACTAAAAATTGTTACTTCAAATAAGATACAAAGGCATTTTTTAAATTAAAAATTTGTCCTCTCTTTTATCTGTGGAACCCAATAAAACTTTTTCAATTAAAATGTATATGTCATATTGAGTACCAATTTGTGATACTCCATTGAGGTTACAAGAATTTCTCTATAAAATAACTCTCTTTTTTTTACATGAAAGAATCTTTTTACGTAAACCGATAAGTTTAAGATTATATACCGAGGTAGTAATTTGCCACTGAAATACTGGATCTATAATGAGCGCCAGGTGGGTTGTTTTTGGGCGGACATGCCCTCCAATTGATTTATCCCTTCCGCCCATTTTTAGGTGGGGCAATTAAATTCACTCATTTATTGACCTGTCATTATGATGCTCTTAGTGGGAAAAAGCTCCTACAATTCCGGTTGTCAACTCTCGTGAATTTGCAATAATAGTGGTTGATCAAATATTACAATAATAGATTACTTTTGTATAGTGGTTGATCAGTATTGCAATTTTAAACCATTTTTGTATACTGGATAATTAAATGTTGTAATGATCTTAATTGAACATACCAATAAATTGGGAGATTGATAAACTGAGATTGTAGAATCACGCCCCTAAGTGAAACTCTTAAATAAATATTCTATCTTTAGTTACATGGCGAGACAAGACAGATATTATATGTTTAGGAGATCTTCAAAGAATCTTTCTACCGAGCCGGCAAGAGTACACCCAGAATAAAACAAAGTAGAAGAACTTAATTGTGAATGGATCCAAAATATATAATTTCTAATTTGGATAGTACACCCAGAACAAAACAAAGTTAGTTAAAGAACTTAATTGTGCATAGATCCAAAATATATATAATTTCTAATTTGGATCGTGGATAGGACAAATGAGAATGAACCAGACACTCAAATGAGGCACAGGTCAAAGCCTGGTGAGTGGTAACTAGTGAGTGAGAGAGCGAGAGAGAACGAGAATAATGGAGGCGCCATTGCTGAAGAGTGTAAGGAAAGAGTCCATCGCCGGAGACTACCCGCCGGTGAGAAGCGTGAAGGAGGCGGCGACGGTGTTCCGGTTAGAGACGGTGAAGCTATGGAAGATAGCAGGTCTCATCGTTTTCACTACTCTTTGCCAATACTCCACTTATTCTCTCACTAACATTTTTGTGGGCCATCTTGGCGATCTTGAGCTGTCGGCGGTCTCTATTTCCGTCTCCGTCATCAACACTTTCTCCTTCGGCTTCATGGTCTCCATCCATCTCTCTACATTCTAGTATATGTCTGTTTTTAGTCTTTTATCAAGTACTTTTTGTCCAGATTTTTTAGGTTTTCCATGAATTTCTACTTCTATGAATTGGTTTGAGGCGCATATGTAAGTAATTAGGTTTAGAGTTAGAGGTTTGAAGCATGACACTCACGTATCTGATATGTAGAATACCAAGCATGTTGCCAGCTAGATTATATTGTGTTAGTCTAGGGTTGAACTGATTATGGCCTATAGCCCACATAGGTCCACTATACAGGTCTGATCTCTATTGGAGTTTTTCTAGAACATACTTAGGTTTAGTACCCAACAACATAAACACTATATATTTTAAAGTTAAGGTTCAACAATGGAATCTGGAGCCTAACACCCGTGTATCTAATTTGTTTGATTTGCAGAAAGATGGATAGCCTTTTCTCTCTCTTATCTCCTCTCTCTTTGAGTTCTTATCCCATTCTTAGTTGGTTAGAGTTAATTCGTATGTTAATATATATATGTAGCTAGTAACGTAGTATATGCAAATTGGTAGTGATTGCTCTACTCAAACTCTTCTGCTTCCTATGTTTGGCATTACTAATATGAACCCTTGTATCTAAGTTCAAAGGAATTTTGTGAAATTGGGACATTTAAGGAGAATAGAAATGATTGGTTTTCATATTAGTGGCAAAGAGACATGAGCTGAATTCGATCCTGTTATAATTGTTTGCTACTGATATGCTCGATTTTGGATCCATCTGAAAAAGACCAACTATTCCATAACAACTTGAGATAAGGACCAAATATGCAGTTAATGAACAAGATTACTAGAGAATGAGGAAGGTCAAGCTATTCTCCTCTTATCACTTTTAGTCAGCTTAATTATATATCAAAGTAAGATGAGTGGTGCCCATTTGAGTCATATGCCTCATATGATGTGGGAAATAGTTGGGTGGAATATTTTGAATATTAAGCTAGCTTTTGTCAAAAAGGATTTACTTTTACATGCATCATAAATTCATAAGTATTTAACAATTAAGATACCAGCTAACTTAGCTGGTAAATCCCTCAAGTTCATCAGCCTATATGCCTTCCTTACCCCCCCCCTCCACACACGTGTGTGTAATTAATAAGCAGTGTTGAACTTAAATGGTTTATGGGAGCCTCTACTTGCAAGTACATTGTGCTTATTTTTCTATTGGACATTTCATTTCTAAATATCGTTTTTATTTGGGAAATTAATCTTTGAAGATTTTAATGGGTTTCGAAATGTCGTTTAAGATTGTAGCTTGGTATGGGGAGTGCACTTGAGACATTGTGTGGCCAAGCTTATGGTGCAGGGCAAGTTCATATGCTCGGAATTTACATGCAACGCTCATGGATTATCCTGTTGTTCAGCTCTCTTGTACTCTTGCCTATGTACATCTTTGCTACCCCGATACTAAAGCTTCTAGGACAAGACCATGAAATAGCCGACCTTGCTGGAAAGTTCACCCTCCTTATCATCCCACAGTTATTCTCACTTGCTATCAATTTCCCTACTCAAAAGTTCTTACAAGCTCAAAGCAAGGTTGATATAATGGCATGGATTGGGTTTATAACTCTAATTGGACACACTTTTATTCTCTGGCTTTTCATTACTGTGTTGGGCTGGGGCCTGCTAGGTGCTGCTGCGGCTTTCAACATAACGGGCTGGGCTATTACGGTGGCCCAATTGGTTTATGTTTTCGGTTGGTGTAAGGATGCTTGGAAAGGGTTCTCATGGGCTGCTTTTAACGACATATGGGCCTTTGTTAGGCTTTCCTTTGCGTCCGCTTTGATGCTTTGCCTTGAAGTTTGGTATATGATGAGCATAACTCTACTTGCTGGTCACCTTGATAACGCCGTGATTGCTGTTGGGTCTCTTTCTATCTGGTGAGTTGATCGAGGGAGCTAGTAGTTCTCTACTATCGAACACATGTTTGTTTTACCTGTCGTTAGGGACGAGGCCAGAATTTTTTTCCCAGGTGGGCCGGATGAATTTTTTTATAAACATTTAGGGTAGAATGATTTTTTTCTACAAACTTAGGGTGCAAAATGAGTTTTTTAATAAATTTTAGGGTAAAAAATGAAGATTTCCCCCCCCCCCCTGACCCGGCCCACCTGGGCCCTAGGGTAGCCTCGTCACTGCCTGTCGTTGACCGTTTGGTCTATTGGCATGAGGTCGTCCATAAAGTGCTTCATATGCATTGCGTCCTCTATCCCTGCCCTTAGTACCGGGTTTCTACCTGAAATAGGTCCGACCGAATGGGCACTCTTTTACCAATGTTAAAAAGATTTCTGTTTTGCCTTTCTGAATTATGATTCTAATCAATATTCACATTCACTTTTTCTTGTTTTGACAACGTGCACCTTTGACTGCTTGGAGATAACTGTGAAATGATCAGGTTTGGTAATACAATTTCGTTATTCCTGTTTCAGTATGAATGTAAATGGATTCCAATTTATGATATTCATTGGAATAAATGCCGCTATAAGGTTAGTAATCTCATCCTCTTCAATCTTCTCTACTGTCTTAAACCCAGTTTTGTTTACTTGCTTTAGGAGTTGGTTTTTTTTTTCTGCTTTTGGTTTTTTTTCTTCTTTCGCTTCCGGAAGTTACCTTAAGTTTTTTCTGTTAAGTGTTCGAGTATCGAATGAGCTTGGATTGGGGCATCCAAGAGCAGCCAAATACAGTGTCTACAGCACAGTTTTTCAGGCTCTCCTCATCGGCCTCTTGTGCATGGTCCTCATCCTTATTTCTCGAGACTATTTTGCTGTGATTTTCACAAGCAGCAAGGATTTGCAGCAAGCAGTTGCCAAACTAGCTTGGCTTCTTGGTATAACAATGGTTCTTAACAGTGTTCAGCCTGTCATATCAGGTAGTAACCTTAACCATTTATCCAATTTTTTTTTTTTTTTTTTTTGTTCCGGCTTTGGACCGAATTGTTTATTATGTTCATTGTAGGTGTTGCTGTCGGAGGGGGATGGCAAGCCCTTGTTGCATATATAAACCTGGGTTCCTATTACGTGTTCGGGCTCCCTCTTGCGTTCATACTCGGCTATGTAGCACATTTTGGAGTAACGGTAGTTGAAATGTTGTTATTCTACATGTGGGTAATTTTCTTCCTTCATTCCCCTTGTTGCGTTCTGAAATTTGGTTCCTGTTGGTGATTTAGGGTATTTGGGGCGGTTTGATAGCTGGAACTGCCTTGCAGACGTTGATTCTATTGTTTATTCTTTACCGAACCAACTGGAGTAAAGAGGTGAGGCTAAATACACCTTTCATTTTCCATATTATGCCTGAGATTTCGAAACGTTGGGGACCCTTATGACCAAATATATCTGAAACCTATGTTTTTTGCACATGTCATGCTCATGCATGCCTATTTTCTTAACCCGAAGCTATATTGCTATTGCATGATTAGCTAAAATTGAGCTATGGGATTCTGAAATTGGTTTGATGTTCTGTAGTAGACATTAAAACAGTTTATGTACTTCTTATCCCAAACCCTATCTTAGGTATGAGCCTTTACATTGGGTGGTAGTTCTGGTTAGTATTGTAATTAGATGTTACCTATGGTTAAAGAACCTTTCAGGGACGAAGGCAATATAGGGCCCAGGTGAAGAAAATTTTCTTCCTTTTTTTACCCGAAATTTATAGAAAAAAATTCACTTTGCACCCTAAGTTTATATAAAAAAAAAATGCCAAAAGGTCTCGATTTAAAATATTTAGAAAACAATCTTAAAGGTTTTCTTCGGTTTTTATGGGTCTATTGGAAACAGCCTCTGAGTTGGTCTCTCAATAGAGATTAAGACTGTATACATCTTGACCTCCCCAAACCCTGCTTAAAAACAGAAATATATTAGGAGGTTAGACCCAATGCATGAAATGCTATGCTTATACTTGGGAGTTTTTACAGGTGGAGGAAACAAATAGCCGGATGCAAAAGTGGGGTGGACAGAAAATCACAAAAAATAAAAATAATGGTGATAATATATGAATCACTTGTTCTTGGAACATAGAATTTCTGCTTTTCCACGTTTTTCTTGTTCTCCAAGTGATTGAGAGATGGATCTTATGGTCGGAGGAATAACCTAGCTTTCAATTTCACCATTGATATCAAATCTTCTCCATTACTCTCTACTCCAGCAAAGGCAAAGCTATATTGGAAAAGTATAACAAAATGCCTTCTCTTGTTGTAATGTGCCATTATTAGCTCACAAGTTTTGTACTTTCTAAACTTTATTTTGTATCTTCATTACAATTTTTTGCTGCAAAATTTCAATAAATTTCTTGTTTAATCTTTTTCTTCCAGTCTTCCACGGAAAGACAATGGTGAATTTTTTTCAATGTTCATCATTTCATTCTAGCTTGGGCTTTCATAATATTGGGTTGGAAAGAGACAATAAAGTTGTGGTTCAAGCTCTTAGCAGCAATTTTCAAGTTTTGTGGAAAATTGAAAGTTGCTTATAGTAGTAGTGGGAAATTTCTATGGTACAGAAAAGGTACCGGTACAGAATATGCATGTACTATATAAATTTGTGCAACTCATCCTTAGATTTGTGCAACTCACCCTTAAGTTTGTGCAACTTATACTACTATTCTATTAAGTTGTATAAATNNTTAAGATTGCATAAAATTAATGGGTAAGTTACATAAATTTAAGGGTGAGTTGCATAAAATTGAATGGTAGATACAGATAGGTTGCACAAATTTAAGATTGCATAAAATTAATGGGTAAGTTACATAAATTTAAGGGTGAGTTGCATAAAATTGAATGGTAGATACATATTCTGTACCGGTACCTTTTCTGTACCATAGTCTTACCCTGCTTAGTGACTCCAAAGTGTTTCTGAACCGTTATCAATCGTACCATTTGTGAAGGGAATAGAGAAGCGGATTAGTTTGCTAACTTTGACTATAAAATTTCCCATGTCGGGAACGACTCAAACTCTCCACCTGGGGATTTTTCTCTCATCCTTTAGAGGATAAGTTAGGTTCAATTTTCAAAAGGAGAGTCTCTAACTGATCTTTGCTTATCTATGGTGTTTTACGCGTATATTAATAAACTTTGTTTTGAGCTATTTTACTCCTGCTTTTTATATTCATTATTTAATGAGTATTAAATGCTAAGTTTCAGTTTGCATGGAAAATGCTAAACAAAGTAAAATAATGAGGGTAATATGGGAATGTTGGGTTAAAATTAGTACTACTTTAGAAATGATATATTTAACAAGATGAAGAGTTGTATTAGGACTGCAAAATTAAAAGATTAAAGACCCACATAACTAAAAAAATTTAAAAGTAAAGAACAAACATAATTACGATAAAAATAACTGCTAAATGGGGAAAACGACTACTTGCTTGCTCATAGTTGTTGTTGAGGTTGTACCGCTACCAAATTTCTTTCATTAGATCAAAATAGCTTTGCTAGATATGTATGGATTGTCTGAATTTGGAAAATTAGTTTCTCACCAGCTTACATACAAATCAATTTATGTATGAGCAAATCAGTATGAAAATGGACACTGAAAGGCAATATGGACCAATGAATATGTGTAATTACGTTACAATTACAATTGAACGGCTTAACATTTAATATTTGGATGTAATGTGTGGGTCTTGTGTCTTTTGGGCTTTGCAACGGCTGTCTTCTTGTTTTGTTGTGTAGGCCTTTTAATTATTAACTAGGTTTTGGACCCGTGCAACGATTTGTGTTATTTTTTCCTTCATGAATTACTTGGTTTCTTTTTCTCTTCTTTTTTTTGGTACAAAATATATGATTTTTTTGTCACATTGTTAAAATATATGTTAATAATACTGAAGGAGGTCCTATCCATTGTTCGAATAAAAATAATACTGCAAGCGCATGGCGTACAAAGTCAGCATTAGGAGATATAGGGCGTTCCCTGAGGGATGGGGTTTAGTTTAGGTCATTTTTCGGTACTAAGTAAAGGGAAAAGAAAACAAATAAATAAATAATGGATGGCTCTAAGGAGAATGTGATATAGAGAAAACAAAATGGGAATTAAAAAAAAAGAAAAAAAAAGAAAGCAAAAAGAAAACAAACAACCGTAAGAGGAAAAAGAGTATTTAAAAAAAACGAAAGAAAAAAGCGTAAAAAATGAAAATAGAGCAACTTGAAACAGAAGCGAAGAACGCGGGGGGGACCAAACTAACTCGCCCAATCAACAAACCCAGTAAGAGAAACCACAAAATTCACCAAGAAAC
>ONZE01006230.1:0-10219 GCA_900322265.1 Macarthuria australis
CATTACAAGTCCCATTCCAGCATAAAGCCATAAATGATCTATAAGATCAGTTGATCTCAAATCTAATTGATGCCATCCATGCATGGTTGCAATATATGTACCTCTCTTAGTTTTCCAGCAATATCATCAAGAAAATCTTTGTCAGGATGTACCACTACCATCTCCCTGTATTCTCCAAGTATCAACCAGAAAGAAGAATGAGCAACCAGGAAACATGTGGAAAGCAGCAAACTATCAACACCAGAAAAATATTATATTAGAAAATTAAGAGGATACGAGCACCACCTCAGGGGTGTTTTTAGAGGCTTGTTGTGGCGCTCACGGATATTACGGGCAAGATCAATAATTTTCATCATCCTTGAAACACTTTGTACAATACGTTCTTCTCCCTAGGAAACAAAATAGAGTTAAGTTGCAATGAGACGTAAAAGTGTCCTAGAGCTAGAAAAAAGCCGCGCATATTGCTTCACTATTCTTGAATATCATGCCCAGATTACCTTTCCTTCTTCTTGAGGGAAGCTGCAATAGTGAATGCTCTCCTCTGCTCCATCACAGACTTTTCTTAAATTTTGATATAGAACTTCCGTGAAGAATGGTGTAAATGGAGCCATGGCTTTACATGAAGTCATTAGTACCTAAGACAAAGAAATTACGTCACAACTGAAAATCCACTTATAATTGAGCACCAATTTGACAGATTGATGGAATTAGCTATACTGGCAGCTTTTAATGAGTAAATAGACGGTTATTGACCCCAAATGCAGTGCTCAATATATACAGCACAATACAACAGAAAATTTAAAGAGGACCATGTAATCCAACCAGGACACGAAAACTAATATTGACCCAGAGGCAGAAGTTCCGAGAGCACGATAACATCAAACAGGAAAAAAGAAGCTCTTAATGCTTGAAATTGCTTTTTCCCGGGAATATTAAACATATGCTATTGGGGGGTTGGGGGGGAGGATGAGAGAACTATAGCTTATGAATGAATGACCACTAACATATCAAGAAAGGTAACATACATGGTACAGAGTAGATAGTGCAACCCTGCAGTCTTCCTCTCCAGTCCGACCTTTAAGCCGCTTACGATTGAATCTTACGTAGATATTTGTCAGATCATCAAGAAATTTTAAAAGTTGAGGAACCACCTGCAAAGGATGTATAATAGGCATTTTGGTAAGCAAAATCTTCATCCAAACTAGCAAAAGAAGACAAGAAATCAGATGCCATGGACATAATACCACACTGATTTTCAATCTAAACATCATAAAAATAGGGATGAAGGTCCATAGGTATCAATAAACACACACACGCACACACACATGAGACGGAAAAAAAAAAGCTGCTTCCTTGTAAAGACCTGCTTCTTTGATTTGGTTTCTGTGAAGAAAGAAAAACCTGTGAGCTTCGAAACCAGCACATTTCACCTAGGGCTAAACAGGGTGTTTTCTTAATACAAATGGGTCTGAGGAAATAAAGGCCCTAGATCATGCAACTTTTTCTGAGCTCATTGAGTCTCTCAGTTTCGGTCCTTGATATATAACTTTTGTATTATGAAAAACTCTGGTATACAGCTTTTCTTTCTTTGAGGACTCCAACAATAACCACCACCATAGAATGCACAAAGCTTCCACCATAGTTCGGTCTGGTGAGGTAAGACATGCAGCCTTACATGTGTGATTGCAAAGAGGTAAGTTCCATTAGACCTCAAATAGAAACGGATTCTCTTGCGTGCTACGCTACAACGAGTAAGTACAAGACTGTATGACAGTCCAAAGAGGTATTTGGTTTAGTATAATATAAAACAAACTCGATAAATTGCCCACTAATGACAGAGTACTATATACAAATGGAAGATCCTCAATTGGGTAAAAAATGTCGTAGATATCAGAAGAAGAAAAAAGGTGTTGTTCAGATGGCACTTCACACGCAAAAAGAACAGCGATTTCATAAGGTAACCAATAAAGAATACACCAACCGTATACAATCGATAAGCATCCATTTCTTGGCGGACAAAATGAACCAAATGTTGGGTGGCCGAATTAATCCATTGGTCAAGGACATTGGATGAATTCTCTAGAGCACTTCGATCAATAGGAATGAATGTTTCAAAGCCTTCAATTTCAAGTCTCTTTGCATTCTGAACAAGGAATCTATACGCATTGTACCATGGGAGGAAAACATCTCTGATCTGAAGAATTAGTCATCAAACCAGGCAGTAATACAGGTCAATGAAGAATTAGTCATCACGGTTCAGTGAAATTCACGCTAAACCAAAATTCAAGGGAAATAAGTGCTCCAGAAAATATACATGAATGGAAGAGCCGAAAGTTCTTACCATACCAAAAACTCCATCCTTTCTGAAACGTAAAGGCTCTGCACGCACAACTGGTGAATTTACCATATACAACCGCAAGGCATCCTGGGTGAAAGATTAACATGCCAAAACTTAAAACAACATTTGCCCCAAAAGTTATAATTCAATGTGGAAAAGCTTTGGCAGCATATTGAACGATATACGAAATGATGGAAAAACAAATAAATAAATAGACAATTAGAGTATATAGAACTTACAGCCCCATAGTCATTTAGGATTTCAGTGGGTGCTGGGTAGTTCTTGAGTCGCTTACTCATCTTTTTACCATCCTCAGCAAGGACAAGTCCATTGCAAATAAGATTTCTAAATGCGGGTTTACCAAATAATGCAGTGGACAACACCATCAATGTGTAGAACCATCCACGTGTCTGATCCAGCCCTTCAGCCACAAAATGTCCCGGAAAATTGTTATCGAATAGTTCACGATTTTCGAATGGATAGTGAATGTACGCATAAGGCATTGAACCGCTCTCAAACCAGCAATCAAACACATCATCCACACGTCTGAGAACACCATTCCCATTCTTGGACGGAATGGTTATATGATCAATGAAGTGGCGGTGAATATCAGTGACCTTCTCCCCTGACTCCTTTTCTAGTTCCTCGACGGAAGATATGACTTTCACTTCCTTTCCATCTTCGCTCATCCATACAGGAAGAGGGGTGCCCCAAAATCGGCTTCGGCTGACAGCCCAATCTCTAGCATTTTCCAGCCAATTATGGAAACGTTTCTCCTATAAAGCAGTCAAACAAACATGCAAATCACAACACTACAAAGACAATAATAGAAAAAGATTTTAAAAAAGAGAGAAAACATCAAAACCTTGACAAAATCAGGAACCCAATATGTCAACTTGTTGTTTTCAAGCAATTGATCTTTTATCTTTTCCACTGTAACAAACCTACAGCAATAATATTTCAAAAAAGCCATCGATAAGTAGCATAGACAATATAACACAACTAGAGCTTATTACTTATTATATTCTTGCATAAAATTGGAACAATAAACTTAAAATAATGACATGCTTTCGAGATATGAAAATGGACCAGAGTTAATCAAACAAGAATCATCCATCCTAGTTCACCTAAATCATAACCGATAACTCACTGAGTAACTCACTGACTAGTTTAAATATCACGTAAATACATAAATTTCGTTTTAAATGGCTTTCACTCGCATGTTATTTTCTTCCTCTCCCACTTCTCAAAATGACAAACATATACCTTCAACCTTTTAGCTAGTTCATATTACACCAGAATGATCGGAAGTATTTTATCTATTCAAACTGCAATAACAATACCTAAAGACAGCTAAATTCAAAATAAAAATAAAGGTGAAGGTCACAATGTCTAAGGTTACTTCCTTTAATTGACCCCACATTCATCACAGGGCAACAGATAATGCAATGCGAGACACTGGTAAAGCTATTAAATCAGTATGAAACTTCTTCCTCAAAAAGTACGGCCTAAATGAAATGATATGCTCATGAAACAAAATTGATACCCATTTTTCAGGGGGGGGGGGGGGGGAGGAATGTCCAGGTGATAGAGGAACCATATAGAAGAACTCAATCAACTACTACTTTCAGTAACGAAATTCAATTTTTTCTCGTAAGATTAGCTAATATCAGCAGAGCAAAACAAATTTCTGAGTTACACAGTTGCAATACCATTTAGCACATTAAATGAAACCAGTAGCATAATTCAGATGCATGAAAGCTTTGCAAGATAGAGCTCGATCTAGGTATAGAGAAGTATATTACTCCGGGGAAGTTTATCTTTTCAAAATATTTCCAATTAGAAAAGAATAGTTAATTATTTCACTTCCTCAAGTCAAGGAGAGTTTACATCATACAACATCAAACTGTGTTAGTCTCAGTGCCCATTTAAGGTTAAGGTGGAAGAGATAAATCAGAAGTGGGTAATAAAAAATTCTCTATTCAAGTTATTTTTGCATGTCATTCATGCAAGCAAAAAGAAAGAATTATGGCATACGAGTTTTCCCCGAAGAAATATAGCCAGAAGGAACCGCGTACAGAAAGTGGTCAATAAAGCATAAACAATGAAACAACTACTCTATGTTTGAAGGACAAACAACATGCCAAATTTAGTATCTCTGAGGGAAATACAATTCATCTATCAAAAATCCCAGGATTTCACTCTGATTGCTCGCATGAAATTAACCAGGAAATTCATTAAATTTTACATACCAGCTGGGAACGGCTCTATAGATCAGAGGAGTTTCGGATCTCCAACAGAAAGGATAAGAATGGGTAAAACTTCCCTGTTTGAGAAGCCTGCCTTTTTGCTGTTAAACAAGAAAGAAATATCATGAGAACACTAGAAAAGTTGTATACCTTCAGAAATTGAAGATCAAGTACCATCTACAGTACCCTGAAGCACGAGACTGAAAATATAGTGAAACACTTCACTACACTGATTTATTTTGTAGATATCCTAAAATGTAGTACATCACGGAAACTTAGCGTTGTTGCTTTCCTATCATTGAATTAATGGTAGAGTTTCTTTAGATACCTGCACCAGGAAAATTGTAATTTACAAGTTTCTCTCCTATCATTTGACAGGCTTTTAGGGCTTTCTATTGAATGCTTCGTATCGAAAAGTACTCGTTGATAGAATGTAGAACAAAGGGTAATGCAGGCTGTTTCTTTTTGCTCATTTGTTCATGTTGTGGTTGTGATAAATTTTTCAGCTACCAGGACTTTTTAACTTAAGTATTCTTATCGCACAAAATATGTCAGTATAGTGCAGTGTTCAACTTGAGTATTCTAATAGCACAAAATAAATCCCTTTTCTTATCTAATAACACATATTCTACACCAAAGGGGAAAAGGGGAAACGAGTTTGGAAATCCTTGCCTTCACTGCATTAATAATATCCTTATCAGCATCCTTGACATATCGTCCTTTAAAGTCGGAAATTCTCTCAGTGAAGCATCCATCGTCATCGACAGCTACAACCAAGTCCGGCCCCTAAATACCAGCAGAGAAAATTAGTGCTACATTCAAATTTATTAACACATTATTGTCATACGAAATAATCAAACAGCTTTCAAATAAAATACAAGTAACTGACCTGTTTGATTATTTGATTTTCCAGGCACACACGGTAATCATCCTCCCCAAAAGCTGGAGCACAATGTACAACTCCAGTTCCACTATCATCTGTCACATAGTTATCCGCAACAACTTTGAAAGCCACATCAGAGAACTCCTCGAAGTAGTCAAACAAAGGTGTATACCTACAATTGTACATTTCTTACCATCAATTAAAACAATTAAAGAGTAGTACTATCACTTCTACAAAAGCAATCCAAGTACTCAGTGGTCATTCTACTGTATACTTCAACTACTTTATTATTTAGATGGAATATTTCCCTTGCCATGTTTAAGATTTCTGTTTCTCAGATACAAAGAGAATGCACAAATTCAAAGCAAAGGAAAAATTGAAAGCAAAAAAGAAACAAATAAAAAAGCACCTCCTAATCCAACGAATGTCCGAAAGAAAGATTATTGAATGTCTAAAAGACAGATCATTCACTGTCTAAAAGAGAAACTCTTAAAAGAACACTTGCCAGGGAAAAATAAAACAGAATTCAGGAAAGCCACAAAATAGGCAAACTGGAAGTACTTCATCCTCAAAAAAGAATGCATTGCTTTCTAATATTAGGCACCAAATTACTAGAGATAAGAAACCTCAAAAGAACCCTACTATGAAAATGATCATCAAAACATAAAATTATTTATGTCTATTTTTGAGTATAACATTGCAGAATTAACCCAAGAAAATGATTTTGTAGAAATCCAGTCTAAAACGGCCAAGAAAGAGGCTACTTACTTCAGTCCTACCAATGATGCACCAGATACCTTCTCTAACAGCTCATATGAATTATCATCCGTGGAGGTTTTTTCAGATGAGGATCCCTTATTCTTAGTCTTGGAATTCTTCGCCTCACCAACTGATCCATTTGGTGTATTCTCCGTTTTTACTTTATCCCTAGGAAGCACTGACATACGAGACTCGGCAACCACATAAGTTGACCCAGTTGCTTTGCTTTTCACCTGTACATCAAATTTTTACCAAATATTTTCTCAATTACTATACAATGGTCCCACCACCCACCCCCCAATCTTCCCAAACAAAAGCATCTCGTAAGAGCTTTAAGCTAGTTAATGGTTTTAGAAAGAAAACACAAGCTTAGTTTCCCAATATCAACTTCAGAATTGCATAATATCCATATATGCGAATAAATAAGAATGTACCAAAATAAATCCAATATACTATGACACATTTTTCCTTTTTATTAGAGACGTAATTTTTTGATTCCCCGGAACTATGGGATTGGCCACACTGGGAATTACACAACTTGGCTCATTTAACTTACAAGTTAAGAAGTCATGTATAAGCACTACTTTGATGTTGCATTGCCAACGATTGACCACCAAACCAGAAAGGAACAAACAATGGTAGGAAGTTCCTAAGGCTTTTGCTTGTTGCTTGCGCTCCATTCCTAGTTATTGCCTTTCAGAAACATGTGGATGACCAATGGTGGCTAAACGGGCAATAAAATGAAGAGGGGCGAGAGTTCTCAAGGAATGCACTCTGGCAGGATAACTTTCTTTTTTCTTCCAATTCAAGGGTGGAAGTAGGGTGAAAGATGGATGAAAGAGTACCCACCATGGAGATTGGGATTGGGCTGTGAGTCCGCTACGCTACAAAGCCTTGGCTGGCATCCAACCCATTTCATCGAATCATCGGGCGTTTTTTAAGAAATCACACCATGGTTAAGGAGACACCACTTTTACTGGTTGTAGGGTAACCAACGCTACCAGTAAAATAGTTTGGCGGCTTGTCCATTCTCCTCGAACCCCCCCCTAAAACCCCAAGATCATGCTTGCGGTGCAACCCTCACCTCACCGTAGGAAGCTCTTTAATGAGGCGTTATTAAGCAAACGTTCATGCTTCCATGATTGATTGATTTTGACATACAACTGGCATAAACGGGAAAAATGAGAAAGGAGCCAACAATAAGAATTCTCCTCCATCCCTCTTGTTTTAGCCCCATCAAAATTAGACATAATCGCCATTCCATTGAAGGCAATTGCTCCAAAGTGTTAATATTCTTCCCTATGTGTATGCACCATCATTTTGAAGGATACATTCGCCTCTAGTAATATTTATATCCATGGAGGTTTCCTAATGGACCTAATAGTCCAATCTATATATCTCTTCCACCTCGTTCCAAATCCCAAGAGCAAAGAAAATATATATTCAAGTAATCAAATAAAGCACTCTCTGTGAAGAATTTGTTAACTTGGCCGGCACATATGCAAAGGACACCCTTGCAACCAGTTATAAACTAGATTAATCATCCACAAATAAATACTGAACTAGAATGAAAGAAATTCTTTATGCATCAATCTGCAAAATAGCAACTTAACAACCACATATAGCAACATGTTCAATTGGACGGAGGAGCCATCACTTGCTTCTCTAAAAAGCATCTCTGTATGTATGAAAGAAAAGCCAGTCTACAACAACTGAGCCTAGTCAAGTAAAACTGAAACTCACCTTTACATATACAAAATTTGCGTTGACACATAACGCAAGATTACTAGGAAGTGTCCATGGAGTCGTAGTCCATGCAACAAGTGATGCATTATGCGGATCACCAACAATGGGAAAAGTGACCATGATTTCGGGGTCAGGTACCTCCTGCATCACTCAAGCAAATTAATTCACCACCTCCACGTGTTGAGTGCTATAACAAATTAATATAATAAGCAAAGTTCGTACACAAAACCTTATAGTTCAAATTGGCCTCAAAGTTTGATAAAGGTGTCTTTAGACCCGTACTATATGGCATGACCTGTGGAACCCAGAAATAATATAAACGTATTATATCAAAAGCACAAATATTCACTTAAAAGGACGAACTTCCATACAAGATTAATCCAATCCACTAGAGAAATACAAACAAGCAGCAAAACAACAATTAGCAGGTCCATATCGAGAATAAATTTGAGGAACACTCATTGATCGACTATTAGTAGGAAAGGCACTCTCTGGCTGGCTTGGCCTCATCCACCTCACCGACTCCATTCAAGAACCAATTAAACATTTTCATGTTCAATCCACAAAACTCAACTGAAAAGGGGAAAGGACAAAAGTTGCAGCAAAACTAACAACCACGCTTGCCTCTTACTTCCATCCCAGCCCTGCCAAAATAAAGCTATTCCTGCTATTTTAAGTCTTTTGTAGGATAAAAGTTCTCAAATACTAGTCAATGTGACCCAAACATAACACGTATCACTATTTCTATTTTGAATCTTCTGGAAAGAATGTTCTTTTTTCCCGAAACAGTAGCAATAAACCCGAAGCTTCACCACACTACCCTTACATAACTCATTCCTATTATCCAACAAACCTCTACTACCATTGGTCCAACCATAAAATAAGGATATTTCGGAAATGTAAAGATATCTTAAGTTTTACCCAAAAAGCTTGACAGAAATCATTTAAAATCAGTCTTCTTATAAACACACAATACTTCACATCATCAAATTTAAAAGCAAATTGAGCTAGAAACCACTTACACTAATTCAAACTATTCAAACTATCGGACACTTTCATCCCTAAATCTCAACCAATAATGAGGAACTAATTAGATGAGTATATATTGATAGTCCATCTGACTTTAAACCCTAGGGGATATTTTTAACATTGAAATTGAGATATCCTAGAGAGAAACTCATCAAAATTATGGATAATTCTCGAAATGCATCAATCAAATTCAAGTGAAGTCTCACAGAAACAATTAGAAACAAAAACTAGCACTCTGGAAGCAAAAAACCTTGAACCCTCGATATACAAAATCCTTCTTATGGAGCTCAGAAAACACCCACCAAACAGATTCCATAAACTTCAAGTCCATAATCTTATACCATTATTAAAATCAATCAAAATTATTGAAATGCATTATTAAAATTAGAAACAAAATTAGCACTCTTGAAGCACATATAGATANNAAAGAAACTCATCAAAATTATGGATAATTCTCGAAAATGCATCAATCAAATTCAAGTGAAGTCACAGAAACAATTAGAAACAAAAATTAGCACACTTGAAGCACAAACCTTGAACCCTCGATATACAAAATCCTTGTTATGGAGCTCAGAAAACACCCACCAAACAGATTCCATAAACTTCAAATCCATAGTCTTATACCCATTATTAAAATCAATCCACCTACCAGTCCTCTTCAC
This sequence comes from Macarthuria australis, assembly GCA_900322265.1. Lineage (NCBI taxonomy): Eukaryota > Viridiplantae > Streptophyta > Magnoliopsida > Caryophyllales > Macarthuriaceae > Macarthuria > Macarthuria australis. The sequence continues at coordinate 9,667 of ONZE01006230.1, forward strand.
AATCTGCTCCCACTCACTCACATACCTAGTCACAATCCCCCTACACTCTTCATTATACTTCCCAATCCCCATCTCGATCACATCCATCCTCGTCTTAATCCCTAACTTCGTATCGATCTCGTGCTCGACCGGAACTCCGTGGCAATCCCAACCGAACCGGCGAGTGACGTGGTGGCCGGTCATCGACTGGTACCGAGTCACGACGTCTTTGATAGTTCCGGCGAGAATGTGGCCGTAGTGAGGAAGTCCGGTCGCAAATGGTGGTCCATCGTAGAAGATGTATTCTGGAAGGTTCTCGGTTTTCTTCAATTGAGTCTCGAATGCTTGAATTTGATCCCATAGATCCAGGATTTTCTCTTCTTCTTTAGGGAATGAGAAGTCCTTCCCCTCGCATACGTCCTCCATTGATGATGATGATTAGGTTTCAGAGTGGAGAATTAGGGTTTTGGGGAGGGATATATAGAGGGAGGGTTTTGCTAGCTATGAAGTGAGAGAGACGAAGATTTGGGATTTTGGGAAAATGGTTGGAGAAGGAAAGCGAAGTATGGGTCGG
>ONZE01006387.1:0-11627 GCA_900322265.1 Macarthuria australis
TTTTCTATTCTAAGTAGGAGTAGGATATGTTTTTGGGTCTATATATATTGTAATTTTCGCATATTTTCAATTAATGAGAAGTATTCAGAATTTATCAAATTTAAACCTAAGTGTTTATGCTTGAATTTTCGCCCCATAGGTGCGATTTTCATACCTCAAAGTTCGGTGTTCTCTAGTTGAGTATTATCGAATTTTAATCCTCTTTTCTACCTTTCAATTGATCGTAGTTTAGAGTTTATTTCACCCTTGATATTCATATCATGGAGTAAAGTTAAATTGAACAAGTTGCTAATGTTTTTGTCCTCTCTATATGTTCTTGTCAATGATCTGCATTTTCATTCCCTAACTAAGAATGGGAATAGAAGAAAATTACTCTAAAAAGGGCTTCGTACAAGAAATCAAAGAAAGAAAAAAAAAAAAGGAAACCATTAAAGCACCACATAAAACTCAGAGAGCTAGTCATGGCCAAAGCAGAAGAGGGAAGACATAATGCCGAAAAGGCTAAGATGGCATTTAGCGAAACGTGATTAGCATTTTCCAGGAATTGAAAGCACTGAGAACAACTTCCTTCCAAGTTCTACTAGGACATGAGATGTTCTTAAACAAATTGGTTAGCAAATTTAAAATGTGCAGGCAGCCAAAACAAGGCCTAGAAAGAGTAAATAGCATGGGAGTTCAAACTTTTAAGAACAGTAGGGCTAAACAAGGAACCCTGACCACAGATTCCAATCCAAACTCATTGCCCAATGCAGCTCATTCCTTCCCTTTTCTCTGTTTGACTGGCTTATCACGTTCCCAAGAAAAAGAAAAAAGAATCATGGGAAGCAAATCTGACACATCACTTACTTGATAAAAATGGGACTCAAGTGCAGCAAGACGATTTCTCTTTGCTTCAATTTTGGCGGTCATTTTCTCAGATTGCTGCTTAAGGGCAATAAACTTCTCCAACTTTGTTGTGGTACTTTCCTTTCCCTCATCAGCAAATGAGTTGATTGGAGGTTCAAGTGAAGATTTATAGTTGATGCCCAACACTTCGGCAGGAGTGGATCCTTTGGCATTCAACAAATACTGAAAATCGCCTCCATGCTTTAGTCTGCAAGTGCAAATACCAGAATCCACATGGTTAGAGATAATAATTAGGTTGCAAAATGATGTCAAAGAACGAATTCTGCACAGAGGTGAGAGGCATAATCATTACAGAAAGCGCCAACACAGTTACTCATGGCCAAAGGCCAATGGGGAAGTTTCACTTCTTGAAATTGACAGAAATCTGAATTGAATAGTCCAATAGCCACCCACCACCACGAACACAATTTCACAGAAGAAGATAATGACAGTAAACTTATCTTCCCTGTGACTTATGGGAATCTCTTGCATTATAATCTCCAACTCATGCACTAGGATCATCGAAATAACCAAACTAAAAAAGTAACACTTAGAGAAATCAAGGACCTACCAAATGCATGACACGCTTCTTTGGGAGGCGTTGTTGTCAGAGAAAGGAGCAATCAAATGACTTCTCATCACAAAAATTTAAGAACTTCTCATCTTAAAACTTTAAGTAAAGGAAGCATCTATTTGCCATTACAGGGACAAGGCTGCGTAAATTTGCCCATCTCTTATCCTGCCCATTGGTCCGGGATGATGGTCTGGTATGGTGAGCCGTGAGCGCTCTTAATTCTGAATGATTGAGATTTGAACTTTCAACAGTATTCAGAAATAAATGAAAAGTTACTAAGAAAAGCCCAGTAACAGTCCTGCTAATTAGTCCTATGCAATTATGTTTTCCACCCTATAGACCCCAAAAATCACCAAAAACAACACAAAAGAAAAAAAGAAGAGTGAGCTATCAAGGAATTAAGATATTCACCTCCTGAGAGCCTGGTTGCACTGAATGGAAAGAGCCTCAAGCTCCTTAAACTTCTGCCCGATGGCAGCATCAAGATCCCGACACTTATCCTCCCATGAGCTCCGGCGGGCCTCGGCCTCGCTAATATCTCTCTCCACAGCCAGCAGCTCCATCTTCATCCTCTCAGCATCCTCGACCCTCTTCTTGAGCTCCTCATTCGTCTCCCGAGTCTGCCTGATCTCCTCCTCCTTCGCAGCCAACTTCTTTTCCAACTCTTCTACCCCCTTCTTGAGTATGGGCGTTGAACGCTTAAGATAATTATAATAGCACTGGAACTTCCCCTCATTCACTTCCAGAGTCTTCTTCAGTCTCTCAGACATCTCCCTCTCCGAATGCCAGTATTCAAGCTCTGACTTCAATTTCTTACCTTCCTCCTCTAACAAATTTAAGTTAGTCACCAACAAATCCTTCTCTGTGTCAGTCTTCTCCACAAATTTTGAATCCAAAACATTAACAGGCTGATCATCCCCCTTCACATACGCCAAGTAACTATCAAACGCATGAGCCACGAGAGTATCCCCCACAAAGGCATACCTGTTCACAAAGGCATACATGTTTTAGTGACCAAATAAGTGAATTCTCCAACCAAAAAAAAAAAAAAAAAAAATTGTTCAGAAGGGATTTCATATATGTGAAGAAGAATATGCATGACAACTTAAATTAGGATTTTAAAAGCACCACTAATTCTTTGTTTGTGCAAATTCATAAGGTAATGTTAGACAGTTGTTAAACTACCACCATCTGAACCTCAATTCAACCTCAATTCAACCAGATGACCCAGTCCCAAATACAAGCAAGATCCTCAAAACTCAAGTCCTTAGCCATCAAGAATTAGAAGGAAAGAAGAAAACAAAAAAAAAAGGTACCTGATGGAATTCTTGTGGGAGCGGAGGTGATGGGCATAATCAGCGATCTGGACGAGCCAGTGCATGAGTGCTAGGAGGTGAGGGAAGGAGTGAGGGGTGTTGGGGGAACGGAAGTAGGATTTATTGATTTTGTGAGGGCAGTTTAGATATTTCAGGAGCATCAGGAGATCGTCCTCGAGCTCGTCGGAGCAGGCGAAATCAAGGCGAGACAGCAGGAAACGGAAGGCGTCGGTGATGTCCTTGGCGGAAGAGAGAGAGGGGGTTGAGAGAGAGAGAGGGGGGCGTTGTGTGCGGCAAGGTACGCGTTAATTGATCGCGCAGGGTCGCTGATGTCGACTGAAGGGTCACTGTCGGTGACGGCGACTGACCGGGAAGTGCCTGCCGACTGCGGAGTCGCAAGTGCAGGATCCCGGAGGACTGGTTCCCTCGGCGCCGGTCTTTTCTCATTCGCTTTCATTTCCGCCCGGTTCGGCTGGGTCTAGGGTTCACGTTGGCTTTGGCTCTCTTTCTTTTAAGTGCAAGAAATCTTGATTTCCCGCACAAAGGGGAGGAAATGGGGCTCGCATCATATTATACCCTCAAAGTATTGAATTTGGGTAATTTCTATCCTAAAGTATTAATTGTAGTCATTTATACCCTAAGTTATCATATTATAGAAAATCATATCCTAAATTGACCTGAAAACCTACTAATTTAAATAAGCAGTAGGACTCTCTGAGCCTGAGCGAGTGCTCTCCCTGGAAAAATCAATAAAAAAAGACCTGAGAAAAGTACCTGGAATAAATCTTAATCCTCCCGCGAGATCTATATAGATAAGATAATACTCCTTGGCGTGTTACCAAAGTAAAGGAAACAAATCTTAATCCTCTTCCATTAAGCTCAATTTCATCATACTTTCAAAAAAAAAAAATGCTTAATTTCATCATATTAAATCCAAGTCTACCTAGTCCCACTTCTATATCTCCTCCTCTGCAACTAGCTTTTACCAATACCACGTCTTCCTTGGTAAAAAATAATTCCAATATTTCGACAAAATTTGTGTTGGGAATTCGAGTCCAACTCAATCTCAATCGGGTTTCTTTATTAGAGCAGTTTATGTGGAGTTGAAGTCTTACTCCTAGTTTATCTATGTTTCCTTATTATTGGATGTAATTTAGATATAGGGAGTTTCCTATTACTAGCCGAGTTGTAATTAGGAGGTATAGAATTAGGGTTTAAGTTTATAAGTCTATAAATAGACCGGTAGGCTCATATGATTTGTATCCCAAAATAGAGAGAAATAANNATTATTTGAGTGTCCATTATTATTATTTAATATGGAATTAGAATCTCATGTATATTACCTATATCCTTATGTATACATAATCTTTTGTATATCTTATCACAATCTTGTAAATTAGGTAAGTGTGATAATAGGAGAAGATAGCAATCTTTGTTTAATGGCTAAAGAGGGCCGGTTACTTTGTGTATTTAATGGTTGTTCATGGCCTTGGATGAATGAGAGAGAAACAGATTCAATCCCAACATAATGTGTTTTGTTCAGTACATACTCTAGCTATTTAGCACGTATTGATTTTATCATGGTATCAAAGCCGTCAGTTGCATAATCGAAAAAGGAGAACGGTCGAACAAGACGCCATGGTGATCGACAGAGAAAATCGCACCAGTGGCAAAGACGGCAAAGGCAAGTTGCCTGAAAACTTGTCAAGAAAAACCATGGCAGAAGGAAGTCATGGCCGAGGATCTGGGGTGCGAAAAATGCAACCCAGATGGGAACCGTCCTACATAACGCGACAGGGGAAGTTGTGGAATCCGATCGAAAAGGGCTAGAAACTTTAACTGACACTCAATGGGCGATCTTGATGAAGATATTGAATCGTCACCCTTCTAAAACAGGTGATATAGAGCGAATTACCAGTAAATCGAACGATTGGATTATTGACACAGGTGCATCCAATCACATGACGGGGAACTTTGATTTGATGTGCGATACTCAAAAGTGTGAATTTTTGCCCGGTGGGTTTACCAAATGGCGAGCAGACAATGGCTGAACAGGAAGGGAATGTCGTCTTCAATGGGCGATTAGTTCTAAAACATGTCCTTTATGTACCTAAATTGACTTATAATTTAATTTCTGTTTCACAATTACTTAAGGAGGCCAATTATACTGTTCACTTCACTGACAAATTGTGTGTTATTCAGGATCGCATTACGAGGATCTTGATTGGAGTGGGTGAACAGCGGGACGGACTATACTATTTCACGGGAGAAGTGCCGATTTCTACTCATCAAGTAGGTGGAGGATCGCTCGAACTGTGGCATAAACGGCTTGGACATCCGTCGAAAAAAGTAGTAAATTTGCTTCTTGGGCATTTTAAATACTAACGCTACACATAGTACTGTTGATAATCATTGTGATATATGTTTTCGAGCGAAACAATGCCGTTCCCCTTTTCCCTTAAGTGACAAAAGAGTAGAGGGACCTTTTTTCATGATACACTGTGATTTATGGGGAGCATATCATGTGCCTGCATCTTGTGGGGCTCGATATTTTCTCACTATTGTCGATGACTTCTCACGTGCTATTTGCATTTACTTATTATCTGAAAAACATGAAGTGCCCCAATTACTGAAAAACTTCTTTGCCATGACTGAAAGACAATTCAATAAACAGGTCAAAGTTATTCGGAGCGACAATGGCAGTGAGTTTACCTGTTTGAAAAATTACTATGCTGACAAAGGTATAATACATGAAACCTCCATAGTAGGCACACCTCAACAAAATGGGCGTGTGGAGCGCAAGCACCGGCACATTCTCAACGTGGCCCGGGCATTGCGTTTCCAAGGGAACTTGCCCATTGAATTTTGGGGCTAATGTGTGTTGACTTCTGGATATCTAATTAATCGCACGCCCTCTGTGTTGTTGGGAGGAAAAAGCCCCTATGAAGTACTGTTTGCAAACCCACCTTCTTATGATCACGTTCGTGTATTCGGGTGCTTGTGCTACGCCCGAAATGCTACACGAGACAAAGACAAGTTTGGAAGTCAAAGTAGGCGGTGCATCTTTGTTGGATATCCGTATGGAAAAAAGGGATGGCGCCTTTATGATTTAGAAACTGGGGATTATTTTGTGTCTCGGGACGTGGAATTTTTTGAGACTAAATTTCCTTATGTCGAGCTAGCCGAGCAAGTTGACAGCGTCGCACAGGTGACACCCATTACCATGCCTGATCCTATTGCTGATTTTGGGGACCCACCGGTGGCACCCCTGATTCCTGGACAGAGAATCTTGGAGCCCGTTGACAGCAATGAGCAACCGGCTGTTGTGCCCACCGCGAGTGAGCCGATAACGGACACAGTAGCCCATGGGGAGCCTTCCCCACATACCGCAGAACCCACGAGTGATACCAGTGCCAGCAGTCCTAACACTGTACCTGAACCAGTATTGGGTCGTGGTCATCGTGAGATAAAGGAGAACGTCCGCTTGAAAGACTATGTTGTGACCCACACTGTGAAAAGTAGAGTCCCCTCACCTGCACTCTTCACTCCAACACGATCATCAGGTACTCGCTATCCTATAGCACACTTTGTCAATTGTAATAAATTTTCTGCTCGACACACAAAATTTTGGCAGCTGTTACTGCAGGTGTTGAACCCACCAGTTACTCTACTGCCGCACAACATGCTGTCTGGCGGACGGCAATGCAGCAAGAACTCCAGGCTCTTGAGAATAATGGGACATGGAGTCTTGATCGTCTTCCACCCGGCAAGAAGGCCCTTGGAAGTAAATGGGTCTACAAGATTAAGTATAGATCTGATGGAAGTATCGAACGATATAAGGCCCGTCTGGTTGTTCTTGGTAATCATCAGGTGGAGGGTGTTGATTATAATGAGATATTTGCGCCAGTAGCTAAGATGGTGACCGTCTGTACTCTCTTAGCAGTTGTTGCTATTAAAAATTGGGAACTTCACCAGATGGATGTGCACAATGCATTCCTCCATGGTGATCTTGAAGAGGAGGTGTATATGCGACCTCCACCGGGATTCACGGCCTCCGACGTCTCCGGAAATCGTTATATGGCCTTCGTCAAGCACCCCGGTGCTGGTTTGCAAAGCTCAAGGATGCATTGCGCGCCTATGGCTTTCAACAATCTTACTCAGATTATTTACTCTTCACCCTTGCTCGTGGAGATGTGCGTCTTCATATTTTGGTTTATGTGGATGATCTTATCATTCTGGAAACGATTCTAGCGCTATTCAAGAGTTCAAAGCCTATCTTCATCGATGTTTTCATATGAAGGACCTTGTTCCCCTCAAATATTTCCTAGGTATCGAGGTCGCAAGGAATCCAGATGGTATCTTTCAGTGCCAGAGGAAATATGCTCTTGATATTCTTACAGAAACAGGGTTGCTCGGCTCCCGACCAGCTGGGTTTCCTTTAGAACAACACCACAACCTAGCGCTCTCACAGAGCCCTGAGATGAACGATCCCGAACGTTACCGACGCCTTGTTGGTCGTCTTATTTATTTGACAATCACTCGACCTGAATTAAGCTACTATGTGCATATATTGGCTCAATTTATGCACAAACCTCTTCTGGACCATTGGGATGCAGCCATACGCGTTGTTCGTTATTTGAAAGGGCACCCCGGGCAAGGGATCCTTCTTCGTGCCGACAGCAACCTGCAGGTTTCTGCTTATTGTGACTCTGATTGGGCAACCTGTCCGTTGACCCTCCGCTCTCTCACGGGGTATTTTGTTCTGTTGGGAGGTTCGCCTCTTTCTTGGAAGACAAAGAAACAACATACAGTCAGTCGGTCATCTGTCGAGGCTGAATACAGGTCTATGGCGATCACTTGTTGTGTGCTCAAGTGGCTCCACGGCTTGCTCGCCACTTTCGGGGTATCCCACAACCCGCCTATGCGTCTCTACTGTGATAATCAGGCGGCCCTTCACATTTCCGCCAATCCCGTGTTTCACGAACGGACTAAACATATCGAAGTGGATTGTCACCTAGTCCGCGATGAGTTTCTTGCCGGCCGTGTCGCTCCTACTTACGTTCATACTTCGAAGCAACTTGCTGATGTTTTCACCAAGGCTCTCGGACGAAAACCTTTTGAGTATTTTCTTCGCAAGTTGGGCATTCACGACCTTCATGCTCCACCTTGAGGGGGAGTAATATGGAATTAGAATCTCTTGTATATTACCTATATCCTTATGTATACATAATCTTTTGTATATCTTATCACAATCTTGTAAATTAGGTAAGTGTGATAATAGGGGAAGAGAGCAATCTTTGTTTAATGGCTAAAGAGGGCCGGTTACTTTGTGTATTTAATGGCTGTTCATGGCCTTGGATGAATGAGAGAGAAACAGATTCAATCCCAACATACTGTGTTTTGTTCAGTACATACTCTAGCTATTTAGCACGTATTGATTTTTATCATTGTTAGAGTCAGGAATAATAATAGAATTGGTGAACAAAATGGTTTACCTGACCAAAAGTTTGTGTGCTCGTTTCATAATATTTTACTCTTTACTTCGTGGTGAACAATTGTGTTCGCGTTGCTTTTGTTTAATTGGTTCAAAGGCCCTTGCGAGTTGTGCTGTGGAATTCCACAGAAAGGTAATTAAGCGTGGGAGTTTTGAGTTGTTCGCCGAAGGTATAAGTGGTTTTTCTCATCGAGGAAATAGGCCTGGAGTTGTCCACGGTAGGAATCTTGGTAACCAATTGCATACAAATTGCTTTTATCCAGGGACGCAATGGTAGATATAGGTTGACTTGCAAATTAGTGAGCAATCAGCTCCACCAGTACAAATTCTAGGGGATACTTGGAGGCTCCTAGCATCACCATATCCTCATCAAACGCTCTTCCAGTATCCACAGGAACACATTATGTCTAAGCACTGTTAGAAGTGCAGAATAATCATCTCCCGTGGTTTCGACAGGATCATATTTAGTGGAAAATGATCAACTCCTGCCGCAATGGTTAATAGTGATATGATCATGGTAACAACAGTGATAATAACAAATTAAACATGTTGTTGAATGGAAAAGTCATTATTTTAGGGAGGCAAATTAAAGGCAATAGATAGAAGAGGAAGTAGGGCAGTAGGGGAGAATAGTGATTTCAAAGCCATTTTAAAGAGAAGCCACGAAAAAGGTAGCGTACTGAGGGCAGTAGGGTAGAATAGTGATTTCAAAGCCATTTTAAAGAGAAGCCACGGAAAAGGTAGCATATGCATGACAATGTACATACTGACTGATGATATGATCAGGGCAGTAGGGTAGAATAGTGATTTCAAAGCCAATTTAAAGAGAAACCACGAAAAAGGTAGCGTATGCATTATAATGTACGTACTGACTGATATCATGCTAAGAAAGTGACAAGTCTTTTTGGGCTCACTGTTCACTGCTATAATTGAAACAGTGACGCAATTCATTAATTTGAGGAGGGGGCTGGGATTAGTTTGGTGTGATGCATTGCATCTTTTCGACCTTGATTATCAAACTGTAGTATGCTTACTGTGTTAGAATCTTAGATCATTTGGTTCCATTTAGTCCATCTAATATATGAATTGAACACGACAAAATTTCTTTTTAATCACTCAAACGTACCACAATTTTTATTTGGGTCACTAAAAAATATCTTTTGCAAATTAGTTCAGTCAAAAATACCATAATTGTCAATTAGATTACTCATTTTTTAGTTCACTCAAAAATTCCATAATTCCATAACTTCTGTTGCAGAATATTTGACCTATGTATTTTGTCTGCTTTCTAAAAGGTTACCTGTGAAAATAGACCTAATTATGGTACAATGCGAGGAAAAAGAATTAGCAACCAAAAAAGGCAAAAACTTAAAATTTTCAAATAAGGGGAAAATGGAGAATCAAAAAATGGAAGAAGAAATAATTAGTCACAATTGACATGTAATGTATATTTAAAGGGTGTTGCTATTCACAAACACTCTTTTTACTTCATGCAGACACAATATATTTTTTCTTCCAAGTTTGCCCTTCTCATTTTTTACTCACCATTCTTCTCACCCCTTTTCTCTCTACAATCCTCAATTATTCGTCCCAAACCCTACCGTCCCTCCACCACCGCCGCCTTTATTGCTCCTTACATATTTTTGTACTTGAAATTACGTTTGTAATATTACTTGTTTATTTTAATAAGCCTAATCTATTAAAATTTCTGATTTTTTGAGAAAAAAATAAACAAATTCAACAAAGAAAAAAAAAATCGAACCAGATCTTGAAATAGAAAAATAGAGTTAGGGCAAAGGTTAATTTGGATTTTCTATGGAGAGGGAAAGACAAACAGAAGAAGACGTAGATGATGAAGGCGACACCGATGACGATTGAAAGCGTGGAATTAGGGCAAAGGTTTCAATTCTCGGAGAATAGAGTGCATCCATGGAGGAGAGATAGGAGGAGATAGCAGATGACGAAGGTTAATTTTCCATGAACAAATGATCATCTGTTAATTTGGATTTTATGAGAGTGGACGGGAGTGGTGGTTGACGGGAATGGTCGTGGAGGGGCTGGGTGGTGGTTCATGAGTTCTCCAGATTTTTCTTTCACCCTTTTTTTCATTTTTTGTGTCATTTTTTATTTAATCTTTTTGAATTCCTCTAAAAATTTATTAGATTTGAGTTTGATTTTAGTTAGAACAATTGAGGATAGTAGAGAGAAAAGATAGTGGTAAAAGTGGCAAGGAAAAAAATGATAAGGGTAAAATTGGAAGAAAAAAATACTAGTGTCTGCACGAAGTAAAAACCATGTCTACGAATAGCACTTATGTATTTAAATGACCTAATTGACCAAATTAAAATAATCAATGGCCAAAATGGGAGAGAGAAAAAACTTCGAGGGACCCATTTAATAATTGTTGTATCTTTTAGGGACCTAATTGATATAATATATTTTCATAATTGTTAGGTAAGCGAATTTATTATGCATGACAAAAATACTTTTCCTTCCAATATTACCTTCTTACTTGGTTCTTAATAAAGTCTTACCTGGAGTATTAACTTTTCAATTATATACTCATTCAATCAAACTGAATTTCATAATGGGAGAATTTATGGATTCAGAGTTTATAGATTCTTCGAACAATAATAATGAGATAATTTATCAATTTTACACTCTTAATCTTTCTTCCTTTTCTAAAAAAAAATTCATTAGGGTTAGGATTTGAGTTAGGTTTGAGGTTGTATTCTTTTTCCTACACCTGAAACCATTCAAAGGGGATCCCCTACCCGATCTTAAGATTCAACACATATAAACTAAAATCAAAATTGAAAATACCCTTCATTATGTCTAGACGTCTCATTTGAATATCATCCAATTGAAAATCCATCCATGCCCTTTCTAATTGAAAATACGTCTCACCATCGGCAAGAAATTGATGGTTGAGGAAACAGAGATACACGACCTTTTTTATTATTCTCTATCACATAGGATTCGGTGGGATAGCCCCTTCATGAGCCTTTTGTTTGAAGCTCCAACTACCTCTATAACGGATCGAATTTTCTGGTTGGCTAATCGGTTGTCTGGGAACAATTTACTGATCTTTTGGGACTGATCTGGGCTGCTTGGACAGCTAGAAATGATATGCTTTTCAATCAAGAAAACCCAAGGGCAGAGATTATTAGTATGAGCTTTATGAATTTGCTGCAGGACTACAATAAATATGCTACCAAGCTCTCTCCTTCACCTGTACAAGGCCCTCTCACTAGCCCCAGCACATGGTCTGTCCCCACTCCTGACCTAGGTTGCATGGATACGGATACGTGACACGCGACACGACACGATACGACACTCGGACACGACATTTATGAAA
>ONZE01006634.1:225-11214 GCA_900322265.1 Macarthuria australis
AGAAGGCGTCTACTATCACAGCGGAGCCACAGTTTGAAGTAAGGTATTCTCATTACATGCGAATTATTGCACCTTATGTTGGAAACCCATATTTGGGTCTAGAATTGCAGTCAGCAAATCTAGAAAAAGATGGCGAAAAGGATGGAGGAAAGGACATGCGAAAGTTCAAAAGGAAAGGATGATTCTGAAACGTCTGGAGTAAATGTTTCGATTGGAAAAGGGAGAAGAGGAGGAAAGGTTTCAAAAAAGGATAGAAAGAATGAGAGACAATGAAAATTAAAAGGAGAGGTTACTGCAATGGTAACGCTCCAAGTTCAAAAATCAAACGTTTACGTCATCGTATTCAAAGTTGGGAGTACCTGGTGGGAATTTAAACCACAAAAGGAAGATCAAAACAAAAATAATTATCGAATCTTTAAAAGAGACCATACAAGCATATGCTAGGGCCACGTATTCAAATTTTTTAAATACACAAATTTTCCATTTATAAGAAATTTGACCAAGACACTCTGATTCTCTAATAATCGTGTGCCAATAGATTCTCGTCGCTACCTCTAACCTCAGTATGTTCTTAAAAAGAAAAAANNAGTTCCCCTTCTAAGGCTAGTGAGCTTAGAAGTCAAAACATACAATAAGGCTCGCAAATTGCTGCCGAAAAAGTAAAGCACCAGACAAAAACAATGGCCAGAAAATTGAAAAAGAAAAGAAGGCTCATGTATCAACTAAAACTGAATGCGAAAAAGTCAGCATTGCTCTTTACAGAAATTTTTTTCCTCATAAGGATTACAACCTCCCAAATCTAAAACACCGAATTCCCTGCAATACTTATTACAAACTCGGCTAATGGCCTTTCAATGTCCATTTGAAGGCCTGAACATTGCATAACCATTAACTCCACACGCGAGATTAGAGAACTCGGGAATATTATACGGGTAACTGTCCATTCCCGAACTACTCAAGCCCATCAACGAAAGATCCGGACCCAACAACTGCCACTGGTTAGGAACCACGCTATCAATCTGCCCGTTCATATAAGGCATCGAGTTCCCTTGTGGGATATACTCGCTCAGTGGTTCATAATGACTCCCCAAGCCATAATCATGTTGGAACCCATCATCCGGGTAACCCCTAGACCTATCGAACCTACAAGAGTTTCCTGACGGGCCCACTTCACTCGATTGGTTTATATCGGTTCGGTAGGTGAACTGCCGATTGAGAAGAGTGGGACCCGGACCATTTCCGAGACCCTGGAAGGCGTTGTTCCCATGAGTCGTCCACCCAATGCCCTGCTCATCATCAAGCAAATCATTGATAATGTCGAGGTGAGGGAAGTCGGCTAATGCACCTTGAACTTGACGACCAGAAGTTCCCGCGTAGGATTCGGAGGGGAAGAGTTCATGTGATCCACTATTGATTGGTCGATAGAGATCAAAATTCGGCACGTTATTAAGCATCGATTGAGAATCAAACCTTAAACTTCGGCTAGAATCCCTCCGAGGGCTTTCGATCCACGGTTGACCACTTACGAAAGTGGGCTGTTGAGAGAAGGTGGTTGAAGGCGGGGATGGGTGTGAAAAACCAGTTGAGGTCGGAGTCAACGAGTTACCCATAATGGCATTTCTATAAGACTGGGGAACAAAAGGATGAGCTACCGGAGATGGGTCGGGACCCAAGCGCCCAGCCGCACTAACCGAACGGGACAACAAAGGGGCACTAGTGGGGGCCGCTTGAATCATCGAAACAACTGGAGTAGCCGGAAGAGTCCCGGGAATAAGGGGGGCACTCGACGGCCTCGATAACTGCGCAGTAATTTTCTCGGCTGGTTTAGGAATGGCTTTTGTAGAATCAGGTCTCGGTGAAGTTGAAGTTTGGGATGCGTTTATCAATGACTCGGGCTTTTCAGTATGTTGTTGCCCATTTGAGGATGTTTTCCTTGCCACAATTGGATCACTATGAGTAGTACTTTTCACGTCGGGCTTTGGATGAACTACTGGGGTTGGGATTGTACTTATGGGAGGGCTCTTAGATGAATGTGGCGCTACCGTGATTTTTTCTTTGGAATTGATATGGTCCTTATTGCTTGGCTTCCTTTGCAGCAGGACAACCTCATCTTCCTGCTAAATTAAAAGAAGACACCTTACTTTGACGATCAAAAAGAAAAACTGAAAATAAAAGAATAAAATAAAGGATCGAGGAAACCAGTCTGCATATGAATACAAGGGCAAGCGCAGTTCAGAAGAACCAAAGCATTTCATGTATAAATCAAGAATCTATGAGATCGAATTAAATCAGAGAACAGGCAAAAAGGCAAAGAAAATTAGAGTCAGAAGTGAGCTTAAGTGAAAATTGTAAGGACAGGGCCAACCACCATAAAAAAAAAAAAANNAAACAACCCTATTAAGGCAATAACTACAACGTAAATGCTTCTCATGAAAGCTTAATTATATTATCGTTAACACCTTTCACAAGTTCAGTATTTTTGGTAAGATAGCCCCACCAAGAGAGGGCGGGAATTAGGGGCAGCCCTCAACTTGGTGGGATGGGGAAGTTGAGACCTCTCTCATGCAAGGTTGGGTGCTCACTACTATAAGTTCAGCATATTACTCGAACATATAAATACTTCTCTCTTTTTCCCCCTTTTTGGGAGGGGGGTTTAGGGATGTTGAAGACGTATTGCCAATTTCAAATATATATATTGTCCTCGAATAAATGCCACCTCATGAAAGCTTAACTATATTATCCTCAACTTCTTTTCATGAGTTCAGACTATTATAAACAAAATATGAATGCCTTTTTAAAGGAAGGGGGAGGGGGGGCAATGCTTCTTAGACATTAGATAAATCTAGAGTTGCGCATTTTAATTTCAATTACAGAGTAGACAGCAACAAGATAAAAGAATAGTTGCACACTGCACTTACTTTCTTAACTGCATTAAGCTCAGGCCACTTTGTCCTATCCTGCAAGGATGTAACAACACCCTCAGATTCGTTAGAATAAGCTGCTTTGCGACTACGACAAGCATCAGTTCTGAAACCAACATCTTCAGGCTCAGATGGCCGACTATTTGCCTCATTTTTCCCACTAAATTCCTCCGATGTCACCTTACCTCGCTGGTTGTTTCCTCTACAAAATCAAATTCTAGAATCAAAACTTGAATCACATTTTGTGCTCCAAGACGAAAATCGGTCTGAATTTACCTCGTGGGTGACTTTTGGCTTTTATAGTTTGCAAAGGAATTTGATCTCGATGACCCATTAGTTACTACCGAGGGGGCAGAATCCGTAGAACACGTTGAGGAGCTATCATCCATCACATATGAACTCCTCTTATCCACTCCCCCATTTTGCACAGTCGTTGATAGACTGCTAATTTCACTACCACAAGCTTCTGTAGGAGGGTGGATTTCTGATGTGTCTGTGTCCCAATTAACTGGACTTACATCTCTATCTTCGGAGTCGGGTTGTAGCATGTCAACAACACATTCCCCGGAATCAGACACATCAGATATATCTTCAAACGCATCATCTTTTCCAGGCATGGTTTGGGACTCTACCAGGTCATTCCCTTCCGTGGTCAGATTTTCATACTGCACTGTGACAACAGGCTTTTCATCCTTCACTTTGTCTTTTCCCTTGCGATTGTTTCGCTTTTGTTTACCCTTTTTACCAAGAACATAGCACAAAAAGATATTTTTAGAATAAAACCTGTTTGGAAATACTAGTCATAAATTAAGGAGGAAACACAACAAATCCAATTTAGTCCCACTTTGAGCAAGGTCGAGGAGGACAAGAAGTACGCAGTCCTACCACAGAGAAGGATGTTATTGATAGCCCGCAAAAAGAGGAAAAGACAATCTACAAACAATTTTAATTATTTTTCAAAAAATAAAGCAACACTGATAATAGGTAAATAAATTGAGAAACAAGAGCAACAGTAAACAAACCTAGATCAAACAAGTAACTCCTCATAACACTTGCATGAACAAACATTGTGCCCACATACTCAAAAGTTCTTCCCCACCCAATAAAAATCTCAGGACAGCCAAAAAAATTAATAATAATAATCCGTAAACCGTGTCAGGAATCACAGAATCTTTCATGTTAAACGGTAGGCTAGGGAAGATGACAGCAATTCTGGGAAGTCGAGTCCACACAGTTTAAGTTTTCTGTGTGTTTCTCAAGGGCTTTTATTCACTAGTTCATATGAAATGAAATTACCCAACTGCACTATTTCTGCATAGAGCAGTTCTCTTCAGGGTTTGAACATCATTCCACTGCAAGTGGACGATAGTGGTCACATTTTTCTCCAAATTCTCAAAACCTATTGCAAATACTAATTGTTCTCTTGTCATAAAAGGTCTGCTAAACAACATCAACATCAACAAGCCTTTTATCCCAAACTAGTTGGGTGCGGCTAAGAATGAGACCCACAGGAAACTTCGTAAAAGAAGTGAGCCACTTAAGGCTCTGGGACAGATGGTATTCCTTCATGACTTTCTGTCAATAGCTAAATCCCTAGATATATTCCACTCCTTCATATCCCTTTCAACCACTTCCTCCCAAGTGAGCCTTGGTCATCCCCTGCTCCTCTTCACACCCTCCCCCTATACCTTGTTCCTCTCCTCATTGGTTCCTGAAAAGGTCTGCTAAAATAAAGGCATAATCAACCAATTTCCACAATCTTGTTGCCAAAATACTCGGAACGAGATACAAACTACTAGGAGCCTCAAGATTTGCAAAGATATAAATAAACCTGTTTTTTCTTAGACTTCTTTTCCTTTTCTGCACCACGCTTTGCTTTCTGCTCACTCTCAGCCAGCCATGCTGCCTCCTCTTCACGGATGAGTTCCTCTTGTCTCTTCAAGGCGACAGCTTCCTGGTAGGACACTTCAATTTTATTGCTGTAAAATCGAGAACGGTTAGGAAGACCTATGCAAAAGAAATTTCCAGTGAAGGGAAAACTTTGAAGTATTATGACCTGAATATATGAGCAAGCACAAAAATTTCCACCGTCCTTCGCCCTAATTCCGTTAAACGCCTCTCATCTCGCTCAATTGAATCCTTGTTGAAGTCCTCTCCACTGCCTCCTTCCTACACAAGGATCAAGTGCATCAAGTTTTCTCCAAAAATAATCAACAGATAACTAGGATGCAAAACTAAGAAATAAATTGCATAACCACAATATTTTTTCTTCCCTCCAAAGTTGAACAGACTACATTTAACATGATCTAATAAAGACCCCAAAACAAAGTGGGATGTCGAGTAAGCATAAAAGTGCTATGGATCTATTGTGAAAGTTGACAATCCAACGGCAATCATGTAAACATTTCTTGTTTTATGGTTTTTCTTAACGTAATAAAGGCTCCCAAGCACAATCAATTGCAGGTTGAACTTCTTATTAAGGCAGGGAGGAGGGGTCAGATAAACCCACGTTATACTGGTGTGCTGCATACCCATAATTCCTCTCTACAAGAGAATTTGTGGCCACCTGGAATCGAACATCAGTAGTGCTCACGACCAAGCATGCTTAGTACCAGTGAACCAGAGGCTAATTGGTGGCAACCGTGTAGATGAAACACTACTGGTTGCATGTTCAACCTTTAATTACCAGCTATCATGGAGCATTAGGATCAACTAATACAGGTAAAACACGGTGTAAATTTAGAGCACAAACTTAGTAAAGAGATCTAAGATTGAAGCCCGACATGACAACCAGGAGAGGATATGAGCCCATGAAATAATCCACGGTATACAGAGAATTCTTCTTTTCAACTCACCTTTGTGCGGTTTTGAGGACCCTTCTCATCCTTTGGGGGTAAGGGCTCCAGGGCAGCCCTCTCAAGTAATAATAAGACATCATCTACCAAAACAAACATATCCTTCTCCACCCACACAATCGGGGCAGGTGTATCGTCACCATCGAGCAATTTCCCATCCCCTTTCTTGCCTTTGCTTTGACCTTCAAGGGCCTTAAGCCCACTATTCAATGAGTCCATAACAAGAGTAGACGTAACTTCCTTCTCTATGAAAAAATGCTTCACAACTACTTTCAGTATCATGTCCTTCTTCTCCCTAGACATACGACGCTTCGCATTCTGATCCATTCCATTCCAAAATGCACGAAAGCTGCAAGAACATTCGTCAAATACCAAAGAAAATAGTGGAAAAGGGAACAAGAAAAATCATCCAAATTGGCTAATTGAGGCTGGTAGAGCGTGTACTCCCACTAGACAAGACTAAACTACAATCTTGCCACACTCATATTCCCATTTGGCTGGAAATATAGAGGATGAGATGGGGCTGGGGTTTGGGGGGGGTAATATCAGGTGTGGGCCATTATCCCCCACCAAGTTACTGGTGCCGGCCTTCATATATTAATGAACCAAAGGAAAAAGGGGAAAAAAAAAGAAGAAAAAAAACAGAGAGGAAAAAAGGCAGAAGATTGCTCACAAGTTGAAAAGTACAAACATCAGATCTAGCTTTGAAGGGCAAAGAAACACAGGAACAAAATAACGAGGGGCAAAAAGAATGAAACTGAACAAAGGGAAGATGACGAGCAGATGAGGATAACCAAATAAGGAAACAAATCATGTATATGATGGAAACATCTGGTAACTGCACCAGTCTCAAGCATTCTCTTCCTGTGTTATTAGAACAATCTAAACCGAGTTTTACATAGTACGAGATATCTCGTCCAAGAGGAAACAATCCGTAAGCAATGGAGTCTATAATGTCTGAAAAGAGAGTGACAAATATAGAAAAGAACTTCTACCTTGACCACCTAGCCTTGTCCTCTATAAGCTTTCCTAGCTTCCCTCGTCTCTCTTCAACAAAACGCCGGCAGATTTGCTCTACATTGGTTAAGTATACTCGAACAAGTTCTCTTCTATACTGACAGTCAAGGCAGCGGAACGGGCGATCTGCTTTCTCCCTGCAAGTAATAGGACACATTATCATTACAATAGTCACGTTACAGCGTTCAGGTTTTCATTAAATAGCCCGAAATTGTCCTGATTGTCCTACTACAAATACTGAATTCATTGGAATACCTGTAGTCTACAATAAAACAGCTATATGTACTGTATTTAAGAGAAGCAGTACTCTACAGAAACTTTAAAATAAAGATTGACATAATGTTAAGAGTGACATAATGTTCAACATAACAGTGACCCAGCACTCCTCCACAAGCCAATCCAATATTTAACATCTTGGCCATATATTTAGAATGTTCTAACTCCCGTCAGGTAATAACATTGGAAAACATCGAATGTTCCACAAGTTAGTAACAGGAATGATAGGATACCAGTTATTAGGGGGTATTATTAGACTATATTAGGGATAATATTAGGAATCTTATTAGGTGATAAAAAAATTAAGATGACTCTAAATGCAACTTCAATACATCAATTGAACATATGAAGGAGCTCAGTGTTCTGCTATGATGGAAGCTAATAAGCTACCACATTATGCACCACATATAATTTGTTTGAAAGTGAAGTGCAACCAAAATAAACTATAATGGCTGAAAGATAGTCAAGCTTTGCAGCACTTTGGTGAACAGCGAAAAAACCAAGTCTTTTCAAAGATCAGAATTCTCCTAAGCAGATGGCTAAACTACAGTGATCAGTTTCTAGCTCGAAGAAATCTCCTTAGCCAATGTCCAACAGGTTTCCACCTTGTCTCTTGAGGAGAGGAACTTCTCGTAAGCATTTTTTGAAGATCTTGTGACCGCCCAAACTCATTCTATATTCTCTAGCCAAATTCTATTTCTCTTTTTCTTTTTTCATTCTAATAGGCACCAAAACAAAGAAAGAGAAATTGTAAACCACCTGATCACTTGGACTTGAGCCTTTATGATAAGTGTATCAGCATCCACAAAACCATCTGAAACTTTTGATAGCTCCATAAATTTTTTCCATCCCCAATCATGCTCTTTCTTCCAGAAGCGATGTAATGTATCTGCATTGTTTTATGCATCTCATCATAAACACCAGATAATCCTTTCATAAACAAAACCCACCATTTACTAGATTACAGCTCAATATCCACTAACCAGAATATTTCGATTTTTTCGGATCTTTATTCACCACAGCTATAGTGAATTGAGCAAAATGACTCCATCCTGCTCCAGAAAAAGAGGGAGGAAAGAAAAAAAAGGAAAAGAAAAAGAAGAACAGAGTTTAGAATATCAGAAAAGCAAAGGAAGAAGATGGGACGAGGGGAACGAACAATGTTGATCCATAAGTGATTTTAATCGCACCTGGAAGAAGCTTATCATGGTTAGCAACACATAGAAACAAGGACAGATGATTACACACATCACAACCCTGGGGGTAGATCAAAATGTACCTGTCAACAACAGCAGTGGCATTACACTTACAGAAAATTAAAATCATCGAATGCCAACTCCAACCCCATAACACAGTCACGCGAAGAAAGTATATAGGAATCTACAGAAATGCTACCTTCACACTCCTTCAGCCAAGCCGAACTTCATGAAGGATCGCATAATACAATGTTAAAGAACGTTAACTTCTTCAGAGACTACCACTGTTTGGAATTACTATGATATATTAACTATGAGAGCCTATTTTCATAACCCACAGAGGCATGCATTATAGAATGTGCTTAACGGATGACTTCCTATTAACAAACAGAAAAACCCAATAGTGCCCCAGGGCTGAACAGGGAAACACTGCAACGGTTACCGGCTAGGATGCCAAATGGAACTGCATCACTATATTGTAGGGATTAAAGGTGAAAAAGCATATACTAAGCATTAAACAAGCTAAAGGAAATTTTTCTGAAACCAGCACCCTCTGAGGGGCACACATGTCCTAGCAGCAAACAGTACATGAAAGCAGGAGAAATAAGATATGAGTGGCTTAACTTTTGAGTTGTGTACATATGTATTAGCAGTTGCACTAAAAATCCCAGGTAAGCATACCAGGTAACAAGCATAACAACCATGCATCCACTACAAAAGAAAACTAACCATTTGTAGCCACCAACTTCAAATGCATTACTTCGGAGCTCTCTCTTGTTGATCTGTGAAAATTTTTCTATCTTCCATGTGTATTTTCCATACAGCTCAGACGGTTTTGGCCCTACAAGAAAGTGGATAACAACATCAGCAAGATCGGGAAAAGAATTGCTCAGAAAAGAAAAACGTTGCTATTCAAATTAAGAATTCTTCTCCTTGTTACCCTAGGTACGGCTGGGTTGATAACAAAGATCGTGTATAAGATTCTATATCACAATTGGGAATGAACAAATGAGTGTTTTCCTATTGAGGAATTTCCCCTGTTTCTCTTTGTATTCCCATTTCGAATATTTAGAATGACCAGTTTATTGTTCGCTTATTTGTTTCCACACACACCCACGAATGCTCGCTCACTCCACTTAAGTTCCCAACAAAATAAACAAAGAACTTACCCGGCTATTATATAGTGCAAGGAAAAGACAAGATTCTTCCAATTCTTTCCATGTGGTGCAACATCACCATTCCTTATTTGCTATTCAGAGGAGTAAAATGCTATCTAAGGACAATACATCTTCTAGTAAATAGTACAACTCCACCAACTGTGTATCTACACTAGAGAACAGAAGTTTTCCTCTCTAATGGTTCTATTTAAACTGTCCACAACACTGAAACATCAGAAACCCATGCGTGTGTAAATGATGGGGATAATCGAGTGCCCACTTAATAAGCATTATAGACTACGTAAATAAAAACCACTCTTGATTTCACATCATTTGACACAAGCAGCATGAAACCTGACAATTAACAGCTGCAACATCAAATATGGTACAAAATCAAATACAGGGGCTTTAACATCCACGAAATACGATTACCTCCATCATCATCACTGTCATCACTATCCCAGTATGGCGGTGAGGTCGAGGGGGTGCCGTTCTCCACCTGCTCCGAAGACCGCCATTCTGCCAATGCATCACTGGATTGGCAACTTTGCCCGCTCGATAGTCCCTCCAACGATCTTCCAACAGAAAACTCTTCACTCACAATCCCAGCCATTTCCAACCCCGAATCCCTCCCTCAATACCCTCTCAACTCTTCCCACTGTAATAAGTGCAACCATAAGAACATCAGAAGATCAAAGCAAGCATAATTTGAAATAATAAGAGCAGCAAAAAATCTGCATGTACAGTCTCAAGCACAGATTGCAATGGACAAAATACAGAAGAACAGTCTAAACCATATAGCGAAGTCCAAAGATATGATATGCACAATAATTAACCAATTCGCGAGGACCAATTGAATCAAGCAATCTCAGACAAGTCCCAAAAATTGAAAAAGAAAATCAAAGAAGCAATAAACCTCGAATTGCAAAATTAGTGAGCAAGAACAACCAACAACGACAGATACCGAACTCAAGCAGAAACTCCAATGTGTGAAGTCGACATTAACTTCCAAACAAGAACCCTAACCTAAAAAAATAGAAGAAAAAAAAAAGAAGGAAAAAATAAAAACAATTGATAAACCGAATTCGATCGACACAGTCAGAATTGATAATTGGGCAAATGATCCTATACTAATTAATCCAAAAACCCTAATGACCCCAAAAAATATTGAGGAGAGAGAATCCTGAAATGAAATAGAACCGTTACGAATTTTAACAGATCGATTGGTGAAGACGAACCTGAAACGTAACAGAAGAGGAAGAGCTTATTGAACAATTAGGGAACGGGAGAGACCGTGAGAGAGGAGGAAGAAAGCGATAGAGAGGAAGAGAGACAAATAAAAGAAAAACAAAAAAAACGAGATTTTGAGGTCTAACGAGAATAGGCGGAACATAAAAATTATAAGTATATAATTTATATTTTTTTTTTCTTAGGTTTTTGTTCTGTTTTCTTCCTTATTTTAACAAAATACTTGGAGGATTTTTGTTAATTTTTTATAATGTTGGCTATTAACGTTTTGATTTCTGCAAGAAAATAAACGTAAGCTTCGAGCTGCTGAGTGCCGACT
>ONZE01007121.1:7152-19942 GCA_900322265.1 Macarthuria australis
TCTCTTGTTTGGTATATTTTTTTCTAACAGAATTAGCTCCTTGGAATTCATTTGGTGGGAATTGGGAGTGGAATTCAATTCTTGTGAAAAATGGTAGGATTTGGTGGGAATTCATTTCTTACCCACAATCTTATCTATCAAGTCACTTGAAATGAATTCAATTCTACAACGTGTGAAATATACCAAACATGTTTAATTCTATAATGAATTGAATTGAATTGAACTGAATTGAATTCCATTTACTAAAATAAATTGAATTCTACCTAAGAATTGTTTCCAAACAGACTGTTAATGTCTTCTCCCGTTTTCGCTTACAATTATGTTGTGTCGCTGACCCGCCCTTATCTCTCCTCCTGTCTTCTTCCACTACTCTCTTCCCCTCTTCTCTCGCCGTCTCGAAGGTAACTCCCCCTACCCTACCCCATTCTTCTTCTTTCTAATTCAACCACTCTTCGATCAAAACTAAACTCCATTTTCGATTTTTTGTTGTTGTTTAAGGTACTGGTTCAATCGTACTAGAAGCTACGCAATGGCGAATACTGGCGAACAGAAGGCTAAGGCTAAGCCTAGTGGTGAGTCTATGAGTCGTCGTTTTTTTTTTTTTTTTGGATTTTTCTGTTTGATTTCAGACTTGTGTGTTGATGTTTGAAATTGCTCGAATCATAGGAGGGAAGAAAAAGGAAGTGAAGAAGGAAACTGGTCTTGGGCTATCCTACAAGAAGGATGAGAATTTTGGGGAGTGGTACTCTGAGGTACTAATTTTAAATCTCGTAAAGAATCATTTATTCCTTTTTGCTGTGTATTTGTTTCAATTGTTATTGTAATTTGGTGCAGGTTGTCGTCAATGCGGAGATGATCGAGTACTATGATATATCCGGATGCTACATTCTGAGACCATGGACAATGAATATATGGGAAGTAATGCAAGTAAGTTGTTGATTGTTCTGAAGAATATATGTGAAAGTGTGAATTTCTGTGTCAAGAAAATTACAAGAGTTGCAAATTTCAGATTATTAATATTTGTTCCCGATTTTGTGAGGATCTGAAATCCGATTTTGTGAGTCTAGTAATATGAGAAGTCAAATCTTGTTGTTTAATTGGAACAAGATTAGCAATTGTTCTTGAAGGACTATATGCACTGGAAGACGGGAAATTTGTCTAGTTTCATGGATGGAAAGGATGTTGGTCTATAATGCAAGCTTTTCAACTGGTAAACTGGCTAGCATTGTGCTAAAGGCCTTAATGAACTCATAGATAGAGTTTGATGACCATTTGCATTAGGTGTCCGTTTGATTTTCTTTGGATCTGTTTCTATTTTAACTCCTACATATACCAGTCATGTACATATGACATGCTTCTTCAGCAAATGACCCTGTGGACTTTGTGTAATATTTTGCATGGTTATGGATCGATGTGATTTTCTTCAGACTTTCTTCTTTGTCATTATGATGTGAGTGGAATCGTATAGGATGTTAAGTTGCTTTTCCCCTTTTTGAGCTAATCTTGTATAGTTCTAGTCTTCTGAGCATATGGAAGGGATTGGAACCTCTAAAGAGAGCAACCACATGTTTGTTCTTGAAGTTCTTGAAGTTTGAAAGGACGATTGTCAGCTTTTGGGACGAATAACAAGATGAATTACTTTTGTGATAAAATTCCTCCTGAAACTGTGGTTACCAAGGTGGGTAGTATTCATCGGTACTTGGAGTCGGAGGTGATGGAATTGCTTCTTCGGTCTGAATGGCTGATAACCATGGAGGAGGAATAATCTAAGGTGGAGCATACACCTGTCAATTCTTTTCACTTCTTTTTTCTGGAATGGGGGCACTATTTTATTGGTTTGTTTTGGGTGAATGTTACTTATGAAATGTTTGTTTTGAGGAACATGGCATGTCAAATTACACAAATAGATTATAATATATTGTGATCCATGGGAGAGGTAAAGCCATAACTCATGAAGTGCTTGGTGAATGCTGGAGTTAAAGCTTAAAAGCATGTATTGTGGAGGTATTCGGAATGTTGGATGAACAGATGCAATTGTGGAAAAAGTGAGGGATATCACTATGATTTACAGTGATAGGCTTTCTTGGTTAAAAACTAGAGTCCAGGTTTGACAGCTGAGTTCTGAGGCTGAATTGCAAGGTCAGTTTCAGTTTAGGACTGAATAGCGAGCATGATTTACAATGATAAGCTTTCATAAGTAGAAGTTAGATTTTGATGCAAGATTTAAATGCACTTTTTTTTTTTGGCATCTCGTGTTATTTTATTCTATTTTAATGTGCAGAATCATTGCTTCAAAGACTTACTGGATAAATTGAATGCGCGATAAATTGAATGTGAGCTAGAGATTTGGTTCGGTTAGTGAATGAGCTTTCCTGATCATGTCAAGGTTAAATGCCCATAAATCGAGCATGAAAGTTGTCCTATCGAAAAATCAAAGAGAAAAATGAAAGAACATGTGTTTTAAGCTGGCCTTTTCTTCTCTTCCTTTCCACATCCAGTTTCCCTACTCCTCTGTTCAGATTCTCTCATCTTCGGTCATAGTGTAGTTATGGCATATAAAATAGCAACAAATAACACTTTGGCCTTGCTTCTATCTTTTTACGTCTCTGATACAAAATAGTTTCGAGTACCTTTTCGGCCATAGATGTTTAAGTTCAACAATGACCCATTTGAATTGTTATGCGTGTCTGGACGACACTTCCCATAGGAAGAATGAAGAAAAGGAGGTGAAAATTGGATGCAGAAAAATTCATTTATACAAACTTGTAATTTTATTACTCCTCTTATCCAAAATAGTTTAATATTCAAGAATCTTGTATTTTGGGATTGGGCATAGATGTTGAGGTTTCACTCATTTAAATGCTTTTGCATGTGTTTGATGCACTTCCCAAAAGAAAAAGGAGCGAAAAATTGGATGCACAAAGATAAACTCATATATCATATAAATAACTGTTCTCTAATTGGATGTTATTTTGTCGTAAGGCTTAATTTGTCAGAGATCATCTTCTACTTCCACCTGTGTCAGTGTGTTGTCTAATCAAAATTGTCCATTCACACTTTACACGTCTCCCCTGACATTATATTGATTATTCTATATTTGAATTTTCAGGAATTCTTTGATGCTGAAATCAAGAAAATGAAGATTAAGAATTGCTACTTCCCTCTGTTTGTATCACCAGGTGTACTGCAGAAGGAAAAGGATCACATTGAAGGTTTTGCTCCAGAGGTAAATTTTTGTGAGCGTGTTTCTCTTAGAGCATCAGTTAGAGAGATATACAGAGAAAGGGGGAGAAAGAGTAAGGGAACCTTTGTGTGCAATGTTTCTCTTTTTCTTGAATGCCATTGGTTAATGACATAGAATTAAAAAAATGATGTCCCCCCTTTCTGGAGAAGGGTTGATCTGACAGAATGGCTGCTGGTGAAGTAACTAAAATTTTCCGTGATATAGTTGTGGTACGTTGCTTGTCTCTCTTGATTGAGAACTTTTTACTTCAGGTTGCATGGGTTACAAAGTCCGGGCAATCTGAACTTGAAGTGCCAATTGCTATTCGCCCTACTAGTGAGACTGTTATGTATCCATACTATTCCAAGTGGATCAGGGGACACCGTGACTTACCTTTAAGACTTAACCAATGGTGCAATGTCGTCCGTTGGGAGTTCAGCAATCCTACTCCTTTTATCAGGTAGCCTATAGTGTTTTTTTTTTTTTTTTTGAAAACTAATTTGTGCAATGCATGGGAGCTGTGGTAATTTGTTGTTGTTGATAATTTTTCATTGAATAATATCGTACTTTTCGCTCATAGTTTTATTTTAAAGACCCCCCTCTTTAAATCAACATATACAATAATACGAACAAGGTACGGATGATGATCATTTATGTGTCTTGGTAATAGTTGACAATTGGCACGATTATCTCAAAAAGGTTTCCCACTACTCAACAATAGTAGAAGAAACTAAAAAGCATCATGTAGAGGGATGGTTATGAACTAAAATGTTAATAAATAGTAACAATGTTAAAATCACTAATAAATCATGAAAGATACAGTAACCATCAAATGAATGGAAAAGTAAATGTAGTATTGAAATATGTCTATTACAAAGATACAAGGAATAGCTTGTGATTCACATGCCCCTTTAGTAGCTTGCTATTGGAAGAGTGCCTCATCTCTTACAGGTAAAACAAAAAGTACAACTCGTTCTCTTAATTGAAGATGGTAATTACATAGACACAAAATAGCATGTGATTCACGCCTTTTTTACTAGCTTGTTATTAGAAGAGTGCCTCATCTCTCAATGAAATGCAACCAAACGTAAAAGTAAAACTACAACCCATTCATTCCCTCGTAGAACTGGTTTTGGAAAGGTCAAGATGTATGCAATCTTACTGCTGACTTGCTGAGTCGGGCTGTTGTAGAAGATGCACACTATCGTGTACTTAAACCAACATATTCT
Source organism: Macarthuria australis (assembly GCA_900322265.1). Classification (NCBI taxonomy): domain Eukaryota; kingdom Viridiplantae; phylum Streptophyta; class Magnoliopsida; order Caryophyllales; family Macarthuriaceae; genus Macarthuria; species Macarthuria australis. The sequence continues at coordinate 11,605 of ONZE01007121.1, forward strand.
CATGTTTGTGGTAGGATTTGAAACCAAACTAGCTTTGAGATGGCTTATGATTTACCATTTAAGCTGGCTAGGAAGTGTTCCTAATGAGGTGCGACCGATGATTTGGAATCTCGGGATGTTTACATTCTTCTTGTTTTTCTTTTGTATTTCACTTCTTGTTACGATCTTTTCTTAAAAGTGAAGTGCCATTCAAGATTGGAAATAAAAGATGTTAAATCTGAAGGACTGGTCATGGGGGAGTAACATGTGGTGTTATGTCATATATTGTAGTTAGCCATGGATGTTTGATGATGCTATTGTCTAACTTGTGAAACTAGATTGTTTTTGATGTTGTGTGTTAACTTTTAAGTGGAATAGGTAAAGAAAGAAGGTGAGATATCCAAACTAAACTTATATTCATGTGACAATTACTACGAATATATCTATGTATATTATGTTTATTGGATTTGGTTAAGGACTTCACAAGCTTTCCTTGATGACAAAGAACGTTGCTTTTCAAAATTTTATGCATTAGTGCAGTGATAATGATTGGTAGTAGTGTTATGTGATTGTGCTTAGCAGCTAATTTAGGCTTTTCCTTCTGTTTGTAGGAGTCGAGAGTTTCTCTGGCAGGAAGGGCATACAGCTTTTGCAACACAAGAAGAGGCAGATGCTGAGGTATGGCACTTATAAAAAAGTGAAGGCGTAAAACTAAAGTTTCATAGGCACTCTCAATGGAAGACATCATTTCATATCCCCCTCCCTCTCCCCCCTCTCCGCCAAAAAAGAAAAAAGAAAAAAAAAGAAGGCAGGAAGGAAAAGGACAAATAAAACATAATATTATTCTGCCATATGATTCTGAAATGTTGTTCTTCATGAGCTGTAAAAAAGATTCAGTTGGAATTGTCTGACCTTTTAGTGTAACTTTTGTGTTAGGTTCTTGACATATTGGAGCTTTACCGGCAAATATATGAAGACTTTTTAGCTGTTCCAGTAGTCAAGGGGAGGAAAAGTGAATTGGAGAAGTTTGCTGGTGGATACTACACAACAAGTGTTGAGGTACTCATGTTGGTTTTAGTGGGATAATTAAAATTTCTTTGCTTTTCATGGGATTTTAGCTATGTTGATTAATATAATAATTTACTCGGTCAGATGCACTGTTGTCTTCCTGTTTTATAAGTTAATTCTTTCAATTATTTTTCCTCTTTCCAGGCTTTTATTCCAAACACTGGACGTGGCATTCAAGGTGCAACCTCACATTGTTTGGGTCAAAATTTCGCAAAGATGTTCGAAATTACATATGAAAATGAGAAAGGAGAGAAGGCAATGGTCTGGCAGAACTCATGGGCATACAGTACTAGAACGGTAAATCTGTAGTCCACCTTCCTTTACTATACTGGTTCTATTTAATCTGGCTGGCTTGCATTTGTTCAACTCTTGTCTGCAGCATCTTGATATGGCATTTTTCTTGTCTAAAATATAGACCAGTGTCAACTAGATATGAGTGTCAATGATTTTCTGCCACTTCGTTTGCTTTGTATTCCCTTTTTTCTTTTGGGGCAAGTTATGAATTTTCTTGTTACTATCAACATACCCGAGGTTTTGAGGATATGGCCAATACTCACTCCCAAACCAAGGGATCCAAAGATCCACACACAAAAGAGAGTGGGAAATGCCACACAAACTGAATCATTTGGTTCAAACATCCAAAAAAGATCACTTATGGAGCAAGATTAACACAACTTCAGCATCTGACTAGGGACTTCAACCAGTGGACCAATGTAATGAACTGGATAAGATCACCTGCAGGACATTTATCTTGGACAAAATTCGGTCTTAGAGAATGCAAGCTCGACAACCTGCTTCATCTGAAATGTGGAGCCTCGCGCGATTCCAACTCTTGTCCTCTCCCTCTTTCGTAACATACTTCAAATACAGCCATCAGGCTCAGGACTCTTGCCATCTAGGATAGAAAATGATGCATGCTTAATTCCTCGCATGTCAACCTTTTCACACATGACACAACTAGTGTTTCGATAAACTGGAAATCCTGGACTCATCCTATACAATAACGGATTTAATGATTGAAGTTAATCAGCAACAACCCCCCAAGAGGCTTTGCATTTTCTCATTGTTTGACATTTTTTACACGTCTTTTTTTCCTCTCTCCTGGCTGCAAGATATGCTGACTTGTGACGTAGCTTTGATGGATAAAAGTAGTTTTGACATAAAAAGTGACAATTAAATTGGGATATCTAAAAAGTAAGTAGGACTGTAGGAGAACTAATTTGTGACAGAGGGAGTATTTATTTTCAGGTTTTTTTTCTTCCCCCTCGGTAGCTAGAGAAAATATTTCGACCCATATCCATCCTGAAAACCTGATTTTTTCCTCCTGGGAAGGGTACCCATCTTTCATTTAGACAGGATATCCAGTATTTCTGTTTGACATGTTTTTATGACATCAGGTGCGCGGATTTTTGAACACTACAGATTGTGACCGAATGAGTATAACAAAGAAATTGTATCTTTTATTACATGTCTTTCTCTTTTCTTCCCTTTTTTTTGGCAATCCAATGATAGACCCTTTTATCTGGAACAAGAGTGGATCCTTTCTCCTAAATCCAAGCAGCATTGAAAATGAGGATATTGCCTGAGTTCTCATATCATGAAACAGACTAGTAAACATCCCATTTAGCTGGCTGTGAGACAGAATAATGGACATATGATAAACGGATGTAGTTGTGAAAAACTGCAATAGGCTGTCATTCCGTAGTTTTGTCATTCCATAGTTTTTTAAAGTTTGCCATGAAAATGCAGGAACAAAGATCAAGATCAGGAATCTAGAATTTTTTTTAATATTTGGAGATGTTTTTATGAGTGGCATGGCTACTTATTCTGAACAGCTGTAATTACACATCTCATGGAGCATGTGGTCCCCCCTGCTCCCTAGGGACTTCCATTTGGGGTGAACCAATCTAGATTCACAAGTATTCAATGAATTCCTTATGCTCCAATTTCATCATTTTTCATTTTAAGGTATTTATTCGCTTGACCACTTTGATTAGCTTCATTCACATTGTTTCATGAGACATTTGTCAATATGCAGATAGGGGTGATGGTGATGACACATGGTGATGACAAAGGCCTGGTGTTGCCGCCAAAAGTTGCAGCTGTCCAAGTCATTGTCGTACCCGTCCCTTTCAAAGACGCCGATACTCAAGCAATATTTGATGCTTGCACCTCTACGGTCAAATTATTGAGTGATGCCGGTTTTCGTGTTGAGGCCGATCTTAGGGACAACTATTCTCCTGGTTGGAAGTACTCTCATTGGGAGATGAAAGGTGTTCCTTTGAGAATTGAGATAGGACCAAAGGATTTGGCTAAAAGTCAGGTATTTTTCTTTTGTGCCTCTTGTGCACTGTGTGTTTTCATTTTCTTCCTATTCATTTTCCATCTGTTTGTTTATGTGATGGTTGGTTATTTATGTTTACCTCCCATGGTTTCCTCGTATGATATCAGTGGTTTTATGTGATGACATATTCTGAGTTTTGTGATTGCTTTGACTTCTTATCTTGCACCATTACCCTCCGCTGAGCACCCCACCCCCCCTTACACTGAATTAGGTCTCTATCCGCTAGTACAATATGTTATTTGAATTTCTTTTTTTTTTGGGGGGGTATGTGCATTGCACTTTACTCAATTAGACAAATTTCAGTACGATGAGTAGAAATACCTGTATTAGTCAGCAGGCACAGATAAGTATGTGTCTGAAGTACTAAAGTTGCATGATTTAGCAACTTTGTCTCTGGATCTGGACTGGGAATATGTTTAGACATTGAATTTTATAGACGTCTGCAGGCTGCAGCCCTTTTTCCCTTTGGAATCAAAATTTCACTAAATTTCACAGAGCACGTTATTACTTTTGGGCTTTGGAGAACAAGTTTTTGTGGCATGTAGTGCTCTAGCCTGTGGGGAAATGTAGCACCACTTGTACGCTCTTCAAAAAGGCAGTGCTTATAATCTTATCCAAATTTGTCTAAGAAGAGTGGATCTAATAGTATTAGTTTCTAGTTTCCCTCTTTTATTTCCTAGTGGTTATCTTTGCTTTTAGAGCCAGCTCGGATAGTCTGGCAAGAGGTAGATCAACCATGTTTTGGGTCTTACTAGTTCTTGATGAAAAGTATTCTCATTTAGCAGGACTTAAAAAAATAATATATTTTTCAGGTTCGTGCTGTTCGACGGGATAATTCGGCCAAGCAGGATATTCCTATGGCTAATTTGGCTGACCAGGTGAAAGAGTTATTGGACACAATTCAGCAAAATCTGTTTGACGTTGCAAAGCAAAAGAGAGATGAGTGTGTCAAAGTGGTAAGGACGTGGGACGAGTTTGCTGAAGCATTGGCACAGAAGAAATTGATCCTAGCTCCATGGTGCGATGAGGAGGTACAGTGAAACTTATTTGATTTTGAATTTTAGCACGGAAAAAGGTTTCTTTTACTTTATTTTTGCTTGGTTTCTGGTTTTTACAAATAGAAAATTAACATTTTTTTTTTTCTTTCTGATGATACAACTGTACATGTTGATGCTCATTTGCCTGGTTCTATGTGATCTGATTTAAGCCACCATCTGTAGTATCTAATATGTGCTTAGAGAAAAATCACAGCCACAGTAATCGCGTCATGCTTATGCAGACCGAGTCACACGCTTCAGCTTTAAATTTCAATTTGAGAGTAGTTAATAGCTCAATTTTTCCTTCGGTATTGCTACACTACTATGTAGCAGGCGAAGGTATTGGTGTCCGACACGTCCGGGACACCGACACGCCGGGGACACGCTCCGACACGTCCGGGACGACTTTGACTCTCCGGACACCTTGACCATCTCTGACACGCCGGGGACACGCCATTTTTTATCGTGTCGATGGAAATTTATGTGAAAATAAATTAGAAATTGAAGCTAAACCTGGTTTCAAGCGTATTCTAGGCCTTTGCTCATCCTTTTTTTATGTTGACCGTTCACAGACTGCTTCTTCCTTCCTCATCTCCTGTGAGATATTAAGGGTTTTGGTTAATTTTTTTAATGGGGAAAAGGTCTGTAGTGGTAGACTGAGGGGGTATTGGGTTTCTCAAGTGAAAACCCTCGCTGACAGTAAAAACCTCTGGAAAAAGCCAAATGTGTCATTACCGAGGAAGAGATATTTAATAATGGAGAGTGGAACTTCAATATTTTATTTCTTTCCATGGTGCAAATGTGTTGTGTTGTCCCAAGAACCTTTTTTCGTTCAGTGGCAATGGATTTTAGTTTTATAGTACTTGTTTTTCTTTTTCCAATAACAATTTATTTATTGCACTACTTTATTTGAAAAAAATTCTATTTTAGTCCTTTAACATTCTAAATTGAAAAATACTATATATATGTATAAAATATCTATTTAATATTCAATGTATCCTAGCGTGTTGGAATTCTTTTTTTTCCACAATGACGTGTCGGAATGTTGTGTCGTTTCGCGTGTTGCTTGTCAATTTCAGTACAACCTAGCTACACTATACTATCTATGGTTTTNNNATTATGCTGTGCAANNNNTTGAGGCATCTATATGAACACCGAGCTGAGTGAGGAGGTGACAACGATGTTTGATCTAAAAGCATTTGCTTAGAGACCCCATTTCATGATATTTTGTGAAATTGATTTAGAAGTGAAGGAAGCTCGATTAGTCAAAGCTTCCTACCCTGATCGAATCCCATGTACATTAACTTCATGGTTGAGGAACTACCTTTGATGCTTAAGCTATGACCCATGTTCCCTCTGCCTCCCAGGTTGGGCACTAACCCTAGCCCAGCGGCCCCAGCCATTATGGATGTGTTAGCAGTGCTAATTATTGAAGGCACGAACTCTCTTCTTTCCAAAAAAACCGCAATACAAAAGCAGTATCGTAAAATGTGTCCCCCCCCCCCCCCTTTCCCCCGAATTATGTGTTGATTTAGGTTTAGCTATAACTTCCAAAATATTTCAAATTCTTTGGACACTTTCAACTCGATTTCTCCTAAATTATTGTGGACGTATTGGAAACTTCTTAATTTTGTCTTTCCATTAGATGTAAGATTGCATGCATTTTGACCTCCCCATACCCTGTTCATAACAGGATTTCACTGGGTGATGGTGTTGTATTTCCTGTATCTAAAATATGCCTGAATTGATGCATTGAGTTTTCATCTCTTCAGGAAGTGGAGAAAGATGTCAAAGCGCGAACAAAGGGTGAGATTGGGGCAGCTAAGACTCTGTGTACACCATTTGACCAGCCAGAGATGGAAGAAGGTATAAATAAGCTCTCTTGAAGCCTGAAAGAGAGTAAATTTGCTTGAAATTTAGATAACCGTTATACTCTTACCTACGTGTCAAAGTAAATGCCGCAGTCTTTTGACATGTGGGTTAATAGATCTATTCCCCTGCATAACTAGTGACAAAAAGGTAGAGTATAGCGCCTTTTTTCTCTAATGCGCTTACGGCTTATTTGGTGTAAGGTATTGAAAATATAGTGGAATGGTAGTGAAAGTTTGTATTCAAATTGGAAATCCTTTCTTAGAAAATCATGTCAATATAAGTAGGGAGTGATAAGAAATGCATCCCATTCCTACGTTTTCATCAGCCTTTGAAACTCAAGTATGAGTTGTATTGGAAATAATGAAAGGGAAACAGACGTTTTTTATTGCATCGAATATTTATGTTTCATTACGATGTGAGGCCCCCTTGTAATAAGAATTATGCATAATTTTCATTATTATTCACACTGTTTATTACCGTAAGCTATATGAGTTTTTAGGGGTACTCCAGGGGGGGGGGGGGAACCCGTCAATGGGTTTATTCTTTGTCCAAAGGGTACTTATAACTACCAGTACGGCTTGCGTAGACCAGGTTTATCCCATTAGCTACATGTATGCCTTCATAAAAATGAGGGATACCCCTAATATGAACTTGGGGGTACCATATCCTGAACTTAGTTTATAGTATAAACATAGTCTATTTAGGAATTTGTGTGCATCTAATACAAGTTTGATTATACATTGAATTCCTTTTAGCTGTTAGTTGATTGTTTTCCTGTTTCTCTTACAGGTACACTTTGCTTTGCTTCTGGAAAGCCAGCTAAGAAATGGACATATTGGGGCAGAAGTTACTAGAAGCTCACGATATTCATTTGATTACCTGATTAATAGCATTGGTCGCTCAAATACCGTATTTCTCCCTTGTTATCTGATTTTAGACTGGTGTTTGACATTTTTCTTATCTGAAAGTTATACCTCTTTGTTCTCGGCTTTGCAAAACTTACTACTGCTTTGAGTTGAGGGGGAGAAAAACGAATCTTTGTATTTAAAAAAAAAGGTCTTTGGTTATTGTGGTTATTTCATGGGTTTGCGTTGAGAACACATATACATTCATGATATCTTATTTTACTAATCCATCCGTTTCCTTTTTAACTGTCGTTTATGTTTTCGATACACTGATTTTGACAAATGTTTTCTCTTGAAATATATTGAGAAATTATATATAAATTCTTTTATGAAAGTATTCTTCAATGTGAATGTAATAATATAATTTTTATATTATAAATTAAAAATAATTATACGAAAAAAATTTATGGCCATTTTTCTTTTACGTAAATCAAAGTATAAGGTAAAAAGAAACAGAGACAGTATAACAACAGTTGCGTATTTTGAGACGATCTGTGTTGGTACTTTCGTCGCATTAGTGCAACGCACTAGAGGGTTGATATTGACTTAACATAGATTGATTATTGATCCGATAGTTATGACTTAGGATAGAAATTAGGGGCTTGGACGGGCTGGTACCACTTTCAAAAATGTTGGATAAATCAATACCTAGCGGTAAAATGGCCTTCCAAATCATTCCAAAATATTGGACTTATATGTCCAATATTTTGGCAATTGGTACTTAATGTCATTAGAAAGTTGAAAGTGGTACCCAAATGTCATTATCCCGAAATTTTTTTTAAACCCAATTGTTATTTTTTTCTTCCTCATCTTCCTAGAGTATTCACGTGATGTTGTTGAATAAAGAATACATGTTATCCTATGCTATTTGCACATACTAGCTCACCTAGTTGACCTTTATCCAAATGATATGTGGTGTTTTTACAATGTTTGTGTAACACTTGGTTCCATGTCTAGACCTGTGGATACACGTTATTTTCTAGTAAAACACTTTTGTGTATAGTTTCAAAGCGGAAATATAATACTCCCTCAGTTCCATATTAGTTGTCCTATTTTGAATATTATGAAATTTAAGAAAATATGATATTTCTCTATTTTGACCTCATATAACAATTGAGTTTGAATAATTATGG
>ONZE01007146.1:0-11601 GCA_900322265.1 Macarthuria australis
TGTTTGATTACTTTCCTCTTCTTTAAGAGTGGAGCCCAATGCAGTGGTGTACGCAACCTTTTTGTTTAAAGCATATATGGTCTTCCTATCATGATACCAAGGGAAAAGGAAAGAATGGTGGAATGAGTATGCTGAGGGAAGACATGGTTTTAGATTTATGAGGAAACTAAAATTTCTAAAGCTCAAGTTAAAGGGGCAGAATATGGGGGTGTTTGGGGGATATGAGGATTAAGGAGGAGGTTTTTACGGAGATTTGATATTGATGGGCTTGAGAGTTTTGGTTATTGACCTAAGAGATGCAAAGAAGTGAGTTCGGGTTATTGATGGACTTAGAGAGTTACAATAGAGGGACTCTCAAGTTAACATTAGTACTATTAAGTTAACATGAGGTACTCTCAAGTTATACAAGTGGTGCTCTTCTATAGTCTATAGTATATACCTAGTCCATATAAGAATTTGTGTTTTTAAATAGACCATGTCTATACTTTAGACTAAGTTCACGATAGTATACCCCCAAGTCCATACTAGGGGTACCCTTAACTTTTGTGAAGGCATACATGTAGTTAACAGATGTATCCCAATTTCACAACGCTCATACCCCCAAGTTCACAGAGAGGTACCTCAAAGTAGACTTTGTCTACATAAGCTGTTGTGGTATGTTAATTGATACGTAATTCCCTAGAAATGGAGGCGCCCCGAAAAATTATTACTAACAAGTTACAAAAATTAAGAAAAAGAGGTTTTAAATTTTACAGAATTGGCAAAACCTTTGGTTTCTAGAACGCATAGATTTGACGAAGTGTTTGCTGGATCTTCAAATTTCATGGATTTAAAATCCTTCTTCTCTTAAAATTCAAATTTTAAGACGAAGGATTTTAACAACCAAAATAAAAGGAAAATATATTAGCTAATCAAACTAAAGTTATCAAAGATCGGTGATGCATGTAGGTGAACGGTGTAAAAGGAGAAGGCTTTTAATTTGATAAAGTCATGTCCTTATGTTCCTCCATTTTTACATCTTCATCAATATTTTTAAAAGTGCATGTGTATACAGCTTCTCAAACTAGGAAATAACGGAACTTTCATTCTCAAATCAACCCAACTTTTTGTTGCTTAGAAATAATATTTGAAACTACTGTCTATTAAGTTCAATATATCTATTTTAGAGTATCAGATTTGCAGCATGATTGACACACTATTTTGTGCAGGTAATTTTTTCTTATGTAGAAGAAAATATTTAGAATACTAAGTTCTACTGACTATAAGTTCAATATATCTATTTTTTCTATTGATATAATTAATTCTTATCTAGAAGAAAACTTTTAGACTTATAACTTTGTTTCATAACCACAGAGTTTTAGGGGCAATATCTATTGCTGGAAGCATATCTAAAAGAGCCTGAGCTTATTATACTCTAATTGTCCTCGAATAGCTCCGACCCATCCCAGGCATTGAGATGATAGAACGAAAGAAATATGGAAATGAAAAATCTCGCACCTACCAAAGCACGTGAAAACAAAGAAACTACAAAATGAGCCTTTGTAGGTTAGAGTTTCTTCTGCATCCTCCCCTCTTCTTACCACCGATCTTGTTTCAAAGGTCTGAAAGTGTTGTCTCGTAATAGTGGCGACCTGACAAATGAGAGAAAGCTTGGGACCCAGGGATTCAAATCTGGTAGTAGACAGTGGTACAAGAAACGTTCAACTGTCCTCAAAGCACGGAGTTATGAAGAAATGCACCAGGTCCTAGTGTAGAAGAAACCCTTGGATTTTGTGTGGGTCCAGTGAAAAATTAATTCAATGTTAGGTTGACTATATTTTTGTTCCTCCCTTTCTTCAGCGCTTTAACGTTGTCATAGTGGTTAACTCGATCTTACAATTAATAAGCCATGATTGAATCCTAGGCTCCTTAAATGGTGCTCTAAGCTGTGGTAATTACCTGATNNNTGTGGGTCAGGGAAAAGGGGGCAACTTGTAAATGGCCTTGCAATGAGTGGTTCACCATTAGTAAAGTATAATGTTGTATTTTTTCAAACAAAAAGAATTATTCCTTCAAAATATACGAGATACATGTTATGGGAAAGGAACCAGGGGATGATGGAGGCATTACAGTGCAAAGTACACCTTAAGTCATCATGTGTATGTCGTCATTAGGGGTTAGGAAATTAGAGATAGTACTATCTGTAACACGACAAGCTTCTTATACCAAGGACACCCATTCTATGCATATATCCTTGCTGATATATTTTGTACAAGGGAGATGATTTCTAGTTAACATTGCTATCATGACTTTGCCTTTCACTGGAAGTTGAATTTTCATATCATTTTGCAGATGAATATGGGATTCATGTAGTTGTGGATGCTTATGTCTCTAAGGGAATGTCTGAGGATTTGAACGGAAAAATTATGGTATACATCTATCCAACCTTTAACTAAATTGATAACTAGATACTCAGGTGTATTTTTAATTCTGTTTTCTTCTTGATTATGAAGATAGTTTCATCAGGGAGGTCTAGTGCAATTGCAAGAGCACGACCTGTGCTTTCTGGTAGCCATCTTTTCTAATTTCACAGGGATTTATTTACATTTTTTTATTTTCTTAAAATATATTCCATCAGTCAGCAAGACTGTGAATTGACCATATGGCTTGCTTTTTATTTATTTTACTTTTACAATGGGCAGCTATGTGTGAAAAGCTTTATGTATTTGATGGTGAAATTGGCGCTGGAAGGTATGCTTCACCCTTGTTAGCGAATTGAGAGTACTCTTTTCTGCCTTATCATATTATCAAGTTTAGCTTTAGTGGTCTGAAATTGACTACTTTATGCCTAATTTGGCTGCAACTAATTCTCAAGTTAAAGATATATTACGACGCTTTCATTCACCTTGAACTGAGGCAATCCTTGGCCTATTTTTCTGGACTTATAGGGTATTTGAGTGAGTTAATAGTGGAAGTCATTTTGCCATTGTTATTGAACCACCCTTTCTATAAGTTGTTTGATCTAGTTGCCGATTGCATTTCGGTTCTTTGATTTAGAGTTCATGTAGAAAAGCAGAGAAGAACGGAGAAAATGCTGCAACAGCTTCTTTTCGTGCTTATTTTGTTTTGGGAGTGCAGGAAAATTTGAACAAGCCCTGATTTTGGTCACTTTTGTTCTGACTAAAAGCATGATTTTTATATATACTTATTGTATTGCCATATTGGGTTGTTTTTTCAGCCTCGATTTTTGGGCTTTCTTAACTGATGTACACCAAGATTGGCCTGCTTTCTATTGTTGTTAGACTCCTGGTCCTCCATACTGTACTCTGATTATTTTTCGTCTTCAATACAATCTTTATTATTTAAAAAAAATGCTTGAAAACTACTTTCTACTTGCTTCCGTTGAATTCTTCATTTGATATAAATTAAATTTCTAATTACGTTGACTACAGAGACTATTTTATTTGGGATAGCATTTATTTCTAGATCCAATATCTATAGTTCTCTTACTTTTGAAGCCATTAAGGATATGGATTGTAGATAATATGTGGGGCTATGGTTATCTCAGGATTGTGTTACCCGAAGTGTTTACCATAGTTTTACTCTCAGTTGTATCTGTATATGGACATTGACAGATCAAGTAAAACTGTATCCTTTCTGTCATTTGCAGTAAAGTAAAAATGGTCACCGAGCTGCTTGAGGCTATTCATCTTGTGGCTTCAGTTGAGGCTATTTCTCTTGGTGTGCAAGCAAGAATTCATCCATGGATACTTTATGACATCATCTCTAATGCTGCTGGTAATTCGTGGTGAGTGTTTGTGTATCATTAGCTTCTGTTATTGAAATAGGTAATTACATTGTAGACCAAATATGAGTTTACTTCGGGAAATAGGAATTGATAGAAAAGAAAGAAGGATATGATGGGCCACGAGAATTACATGTCACCATGTAATGCCTATTTTTATGGCAAATTTCATTAACCAAGTTCTATATCATAACATTTGGGGAATAATGAACATCCTGCTATCACCATAGAACAAACTTTTGGTCGCGGTTGGTACTGGGGTAGCAGAAGCATACTATTATCTGGGTTGCTGTGTATATTTAACAAATTGAAAGAAATCTACAATCACAATCCAAATGTCTAACCATTTTATGTAACTAGTAATTGGAAATATACTCTCTTAACACTTGTAATTTTACTTTTGACGGAGTTGTGAGTTTCTAAAAATTTTAACAATCTTATGGTCGCTGTATGTATTCGTTAATTTGAAAAATTTCTACAATCACAATTCAAATGGCTCTAACCATTCTTTGTAACTAGTACTCAAAAATATACTTTTTAACACGTTTAATTATACTTTTGACAGAGTTAAAATTTCCAAAATTACTGGAAGCCAATATTTGGGCAATATATTTTCGACATGTAAAATGTAAATTTTATGTAGTTGTAATTTCTTTAGTAAGGGACTGCAACCACACCCATAAAGCATGTCACATAGTGATTCTAGAAGCCGCATAACATAACAGGTCGCATTATTTGTTTGGCTTGATCTCGCGACAGGGCTGTTGTGAAGCTTTCTGATAACAAATAAAAGGGATAATGACTAATAGGTACTACTTTGAAGTTTTAATTCATAATAGGTTCTTCAACTTTTTAAAAATTCCTAATAGGTATCAAACATGTATTAGCATTATGACGAAGATCCTTTCAAAAGCACCTATTAGGAATTATGAAAGTTATTTGGTACCTATTAGTCCTTGCCCCCAAATAAAAATTAGTGAAAAGCTAATGACCTAACCTGATAAAGGTAAAAACACGAACCTATCAAAAAAAAAAAAAGAAGGTAAAAACACGACCCATTTAATCCCCCTTAGAGCGAGTATGGGAAGGTTAGAATATACGTTGTCTTAGCATTGATGGATAGACAAAGCTAGCCTGATAAGAATCCAACAAATAATAATAGGTGCTTGGTTTACACTTCGGTAAAAGTTGGAAGAAGGAATAGAAGACCGAAATGCTAGACTAATAAGATTTTCCAAAAAATGATACTACATGTTTGATTTACACTTCGGTTAATGTTGGAAGGATGGAATCGAAGACTGAAATTCCTTAATGGCTAGTTTGGATAGATGGATTTAGATTTACAATTCTAATTTGGGCCCAATTTTTTCTTGTTTGGAAAATACTTGGATTTGAATTTGAACCTAATCCAGATGCAGCCTTTTGAATGCTTCTACTATTGGTTCACATCTTCCACGTCACCTCATTTGGAACTTTGCCTAGTATTCATACCTTCTACGTCACCTCCATAGAAACTCCCCACCAAAATGGCTTCCTAGTTTCAAATCCAAGTGTTATCCAAACATGATTTGGATTTGAAATCCTGAATTCAAAATTCTAGTCTTAGCCAAACAATGGATTTGGATATCAAATGCTAAATTGTAAATTTAGAATTTAAATCACGAAATTAAAGTCAAATTCTTGAATCCCAACGTAGCCTAGGTGTCTTCACTCCTTAGACACAGAGCAAAGCTGGAAACGTTCCATTGTTGTGGATACGGCTTTCTGATAGTGCTCTTTTTAGGCAACATATCTGAGTGTCAGTTTACTGCCCTATTTTCTGAAAACTACTACTAGATTCCAGTTATGGTTTCTTTTAATCGAATGCAATTGTTAATTGTACACGTACCATTGTTGTTATGTTTATGTCAAGAAGTACATTCTTATGGAGAGCAGGCTTATTTTCATCTGATAATCTCATTTTAATAAAAATACTTCTTTTGGATGTGCAGGGTTTTCAAGAATCACGTTCCACAGTGGTTAAAAGCTGACCATATGAAGCATCATACTCTAAATATCCTAGTTGAAAATTTGGTAAAGACTGGATAGTTCGAGTTACATGTGTCAATTTTATCATAACACCTTTAATTGTTGGGATGTTTGCTTTACTATTCTTCTTCTGTGGGTTGACATGATATGGTGTTTGAATTATCTCTGCAATATCTTACCTATTCATTGTTAAAGAATTCTTCTTGCACTTGAGAGACAGAAAAGGTGGTGCTCAATATGGTGAATTTGGCTGATAGCCACTTTCTTGTGGAGATAATGTTTATAGGAAAATTAGTGAAACTTATGGGCTCCACCGCCACTTTCCAAATTAGAGTTTGTCAACCAAACACTAGAAGCTTCTTTTTCATTGGAATTTGTACACTTTTTGGTGTGAGAGCCAACTGTTTTCCTTTGAACTTAGGAATATATTTTTCACGAGGGGGGTTAGTGTAAACTACCAAACGCACCAATAATGAGAAAACTTTGTGAAATAGAAATTGACAACATATGCATAGATCAGTTAAATAAATCACCTAATGAAGTATTTGCACAAGAACAACCATCTCACTGTAAAGCATTTTTGCCCGGCCAAATATCATACTGTACGTTTGTTTAATATTGATATACCTTGCGAGGCCCTTTTTGACCGGGCCCAGAAAACTTTTTTGGGGCTCTCGGGTACTTGTCCCTGAAATGGTGAACCACATGTTATAGACTTGTAGGCCAGTCTTATATGCAATGCAAATACTTCTCAAATTTTTTCTTTTTGATTCAATTAAGTTTTTCATCCAAAAAAATGAGCTCTTATATTGTTTGTGGAATCATTTACTACTGATTTTTGATGAGGTTGATGCAGATTACTGAACCTTCCCTGTAATAGCCCACGCTCACGTGGCAGTAACATATTTTGGTAGAGGCATTTGCTCATGTTATGTCGTACCCGAGTAATTCACATGTCCAACTGCATTTTACGTACTTTGGAAATGAAACAGTCTTATGTTTTTCAGCTGTATCCTATGCTTTTTCAAATGCCGCTAATCAATACTTCCATGTTTGAAGGGAGCTATATTAGGTTTGGCTAAATCTCTTCCATTTCCTTTGCCGCTTCTTGCAGTTGCACATCAACAACTTCTTGGTACTGATTTCAAAATCTGTTGGCCTTTTGGGTGTCCATAAAATATAATACCTAATATCTGCGAAGAAGTCTAATTCTTTTTTGATTATGGTTCATTGCTCAGGTTGTTCGCATGTTTGTGAAGATGATGACAATGGACTGTTGTTTAAGGTGATTATTGCTTTGTATATTGTTCCAAGAGAGTTTCAATTCTATGTGTGTGCTTGACTTCGAGGCTAGAACCGATACCCTTTATCATTAGATAGCATTTTGCGACTTACTATGCATTTGATGCTTACCATTCTTGAACAGGTATGGGAGAGAGTTCTCGGAATCAAAGTTGGAGAGGCGGCCAATGAAGAAACTTATAACCCTGAGGATCTCGCAAGACAACTAGTGTCCAAGTCAAAAGTGGTGAATCGAATTGGTTTCATTGGTCTTGGAGCAATGGGATTTGGCATGGCAACTCATCTGTTGAGATCAAACTTTACTGTCATTGGTTATGATGTAATTGTCTCTTTTGCCTCATTGCATCTCTTATTCATCATAGATGTGCGAGCGTATTAGGGTGGTAGGTGTATTGGTTTTAACTCACAACAATTAGTTAAGATGTAGGATATACCATCAATGAGTTGGAACTTTGTAGTCCCCATCAGTCATTTGTGTTGAGTTAGTATACATGTTTTATTTCACTTCAAGAAGTGAGCTGGTAATAGAAACTTATAGATTTACGCAGTTTGAGTTATTTCCTTCCATTTTATCGATTTAGAAGCAGTATATCACCTGAGCATATGTTTTGACTTGAGGGAAAGCAGTATTTTGTTGGCATTTGGAGTCTGGTATCGTGTTCTTATTTCGCCAGCCATTTTGGTTAATCAAGAGTTCCTGTAACCTGTTGCTTGGATAGATTTGTAAATGAAATCTATCCATACTCTGAAGCAACTCTAGATCCCCCCCCTCCCTGACTATCTTGATTTAGAGAAAGATGTAACTCACTTGTAAGAAACTAAATTAAGATTTTCTATTGACGATGTAAAAAATATAGAAGAGAAAAAAGGGACATACGAGCCTGTTCTTTTATTTTGTTTCTAAAGTTCACTGGTTTTTGGACCCGTTGTTAATAAGTCAAGGTCACTAGCATCTTATATTTTGGTCGGTGATGAACCTAGCTGATCAGAGTGCTGTATTCTTTGACATCGTTGTGAAACCTGTTTGTAGCTCCCAAACTAAAGTATTTAAATCTTTGTATAATTTTGAATTTCCTGGTTGGTAGGTGTATGAGCCAACGCTCACCCGATTTGTCAAAGCAGGTGGATTGGTAGGAAACTCCCCGGAAGAAGTGTCAAAAGGTAACTCTATCATATTTATCTGTTGAATCCTTAGTGTGAAAAATGGGATGAATTACTCTGTTTTACGTAATATTAGATGTTTGAAATTCTGCTGTGGTTCCAGCTATTATGCATATTCAATCTCTGCTCTTGACTGTTAATTTTCTCCGATAAGCACTTTCAGCTGACGGTGGTAAAACTAATATTTTGAATTACCTGAAACTTAAATTTCTATATGTTTTTTGTGATTCGTGGGAAAAACACACAACTGTCTTGAGGGGCTATACTCTGCCACTGTGGGTGGAAGTCAGAGGGGCTAATAGGGTGGCTGCCTCTCCAGTCTCTTTCTTTGCCTTTCTGTTTTTTGTTATTCTTCCCTAGAAACTCAATAACGATTATAATTCCTGGAAAGAGTTGACACTAGTGTAGATGCCGCTACTGACATTTTTATATGCCCATTTCATCAAAGTTCAACTGCCCTTGCTTTGTCAAACTACTGCCTCCGTCTTCTCCATATATCAATCCCACCTTTTCCCCTCTATCTCACTTGTCATTCCCCTTGTCACGTGGTATTTTTTGAAAAACTTTTTCTCCCTTATTTCTCTGGCATAGCATATGTTTCATTCTCCTCCTCCTTTCTGTAATCTAGTTTTCTATTTGTCTATTTTCTCAAAGTGAGAATTCCAGCATGGTTGGATCAGTTTCCTTTCCTTCGTTTTTCAATGGTAATTGTTGTGAGTAGTGAAACTAACTCGTTGATTACAAGCATTAAAGGTATCGTGCATGTAGAGATAGTAAAGTTTGCTTCTATACTATTGCAATATCTAGTGGGATTCTATAGTCCAGGCTTAATACAAGTTGTTTTGCTTCTTGGTTATTATTTGTCATATTGATTTCAATCCAATGCTTGTTTTTCTACAGATGTTGATGTGCTTGTGATAATGGTTACTAATGAAGCTCAAGCAGAAAGTGTCCTTTTCGGATATCGAGGTGCAGTGCCAGGTATGTGTCAGCTACTCTTAAGTGAATGTATTTACCACATGGATGGACTGGGCTAACTATACTCCCTCCGTCTCACAACAACCGTCCTAGTTATGTTTTGCACACATATTTAGAATTTTTTGGGGCCTATTTTACCCCCCTTTTATCTCTCATAATCTTTCTTATGGTTATTAATTGTTTCAATACACGGTCACGATTTCAAATCCCGCTAACAACATGCTGATTTGTTTTTTACCTATCAAAAAAATTACTTGTTTCAATACAAGCTGAATGCATGTAGGAGGAGTTCCAATGTGGGTATTAGTATAGTATTAAACAAAGTAAAAAAAAGGAAATACCGGGTTACTAAATTCTCTAAATTTAGAATTGTGACATTTATTTTGAGACATATCAAAATAGAAACTAGGACAGTTATTGTGACACGGAGGGAGCATTAAATTCCGAACTTAGGCTGAGCATCAAGTGGAGTAGCCTAGTGGTAAGGCACCCCCCCCCCACCATGACATCTAAGGTCATGGTTCAAAGCTATGACCTTAAGAGAATTTTTTCTTTTACCTCCAAGACATCCTTGTGCAATGGATTATTTTTTTAACCACATGGCCAGGTTTATATGGACTGGGCTAACTACATATTAAAATCCAAACTTTTACCACTTTAACAATGAGTGAAAGGCTGGGATTAAGTGTGTACCCAAGTGGTAAGACACTCCCCCTCATCTCCCTTCAATGAAATCTCAGAATTGTTGGGCCTTGGGGGTTCCTCTCCCTGGTTGTTGGCCTTAATTCCTAGGCTGGGCTTTGCAATAGAGCAGGCGCAGGGAGCCCTCCTTACACTCATTGAAGAAAATGTATGAGAGGCTAGAACTTGTACCACTTTCCCCCATGATCTAGGTGCTATTCCAGGTAGATCTTAATATGGATTGTCTCAGAACACTCAAAATATCAAGGAAATCAAAGTAAAATGAGAAGGAAAGAAAAAAAGGGAGGAAAACAGTTGGCGACTGGACGGAGTGATAATATGTGGAGTGGCATCTCACTATATCAGAGTGTTTGTTCTATTATTTAAAACTCTTAGGGATCCTTTTGTTTTATTTCACTTAGATTTTTGCATGGAAAACATATTCACTAAGAGTAAACGAATGTCAATTTAGTGGTTATTGAGAAAAACATTGATCTAAGTCAATTGTGTCCCTCAGCTCTTTCAGCTGGAGCAGCTATTATCCTGTCATCCACTGTTTCGCCCGGATATGTGATCCACCTGGAGCAACGCTTGCAAGGTCAGTCAAAATTTTTAGGTTCCACCTCTCGCTGTTCAATATCATGAAAAAGAGTCCGATATTTGGTTTCCGTTGCTGAGGTGTGGAATTTGTTTGTTTGGTTTTATGGAAGTTCTAAAATTGCGATATGCGGTTAGTATGTATGTTTGTAAAATTCTTGTCATACTTGGCGTCTACCCATGCTTGGACGGGTAATTCAGCTTAATCTGGTTGCAATACAGACAAAATTGTTCCGAGAAATGACGTAAGCCATAGGCGTAACTTGGTGGAGATGTAGAATAGTTTGGGACCAAAACTTTACTCCAATCCCAGCATACTTACCAATTTACCTTAGCAGAGTTGGTATCCTGGTCCATCCTTAAGGCACTCCACGTACTGAGGCCCCAGGTTCGAACCTTGTGGGAGTGCACGTCTTGTGGGGAATATTGTGTAAGGGTCAAGGTTTGGGTTCCCAAGCCTGTTTCTAAGCCCCTACTCCTAGCCTTAGCCCGTCTTACCACCTGTAATAGATTGTACCCTGGGGCCTGTCCTTACCTGGAAAAGAAAACCCATCCCTGCATAATTGTCCTATTTTCTGCTTCTTTTTTTTTCTGTTTTTTTTTTTCTGTTTCTTTTTTTTTTTGTTGGGGGGGGGGGGGGGAGTCTTACCCACCATGTCCTCACTTCCCCTTGATAGCATACACAGCTGGCCCTCCGCCTTTCCTCCCCTCCCCGAGAACGGCCACACCACATCTAGCCTCCTCAATGACCAGGCTCACCGGATCTCCCCTCTTGAGCGCCTTCGTAGCCAAGCAAGTTATCACTGTACTTTGAAGATGGGTAAAGAGGGCTTTGATAGAGACCTAGGATAATTTGAGGACAAACCAGGAATAGTAGCTAAAAATTATAGGAAACGACTAATAGCAGCTAAAAACAGTAGCTAGGAACTAAAATAAGCTAATAAACTGATTTTACTCCTTATTCATCCTCCATTACAAAGGGGGAGGGGTGAATATGTATATTTATTGGGAGGCTACTCACCATTTAAAACCCTAGCTAATAGAAAGGTGCCAAGTTGCCCCTTCTAGAA
>ONZE01007204.1:0-10133 GCA_900322265.1 Macarthuria australis
GAGATAATTTGGACTAATTTTCCCTTGTATTGGGAAGGGTAATCCATATTTATACCACTAATCCATATTTAATTGTTAGTGTATTGGGTTTGTAAAAGGAAGAGTAATTTGGGAAGAAGATGAATAAATTTGCATTGGGATTACAAAGCAACAATTTAAAAGGAATTTTTCAAAAAGTGAAAATTGACAAATAAAAAGGGACGGAGGGAGTAATAGATTGTCCAATGTTGCTGTTTTAGGCTTGCTTTGTATTAATGATTTTCTCTAATTTTTGGATTATCTGTGGTGATGTTGGGCTCAAATTGGTTGGTTTGGTGGTTAGTTTGGGCATGGTCAATCGAACCCCACATTCTTATTGGAAGTTGATTGCGGCGGTTTCCTGAAGCGGTATGTCTTGAGAAAAAAGCCTCCTGGGAAATTGCTTCCTTCTGCTCATGCTGTGGAGAGAGAATTTCGGGTATGAACAAGTCTTACTTTGCACTTGATAATACATAGCAATGGTGGTGTATGTGTTTGAATCACTATCTTTTCAGATTGATAAAAACCCTTTTGTTTTCTTTAAATCTTGACCTCTTTGATAGGTTTTACATGCATTGGGCGCTCATACAAATTTGCCAGTTCCTAAGGTCTTCGGTTTGTGCACTGATACAAGTGTGATTGGAACTGCATTTTACATTATGGAGTATCTGGAAGGTCGCATATTTTTAGATCCAACTCTACCGGTGTGTGCTTCATCTTATTGATTCTAGCATGAACATATTTTGTGTTGCTATTTGTTGACGACAAGTTTGAGTCTGAGTTAAGTCAATTCTTTAAGATTGGCCTTTAACTTATGATTTTATTTTATTTTTTTATTTCGTTTGTAGGGATTAGAACCGCGAAGGAAGAATGCAGTATATCGGGAGTCTTCCCGAGTATTAGCTTCTTTGCATCAAACCAATGTGGATGGAATTGGTCTTGGGAATTTCGGGCGCCGTGACAACTACTGCAAGAGACAGGTGAGTTAACCTTTATTTGTGAATTTAGTTGAATTAAATCCTTGTTCTTTCCTGCTTAAATGGATGATTTAATGAGACTCATTTTCCATTTCTTCATCCATTAAGGACTTCTTTCTAGAAATTATATCAAATAAATATGTAAAAGTGTTAAGACTAAATATTGTCAAGTGTGTGAGGAATAATGAACGACAGTTGTCTTCTTACAATTTGTGACAATTTTATGTGTAAATCGTTCATACTTTTGAAAGCCATGCTGTTATTTCAGATGATCTTAGTCGGGCAGGTTTCTCCTTGAAACACTGTGTGATTGAAACATGCAAGTACCACAGGAAATTATTAGCTGGCTCATTGAATCACTCATCTCTACATTTTCAATCATTAGAAGTTATGAGGTCTGTGGGAGTATGGGAGATGATATGTATGTCTAACCGTTGAAGTAGCTTGTTCTAAAATGGGCATCTCCTGTTTTTTTTCCACTTGAGGCTGTCGTATTTCATTTATTTACGTCCCTTGAATGCCTGAAAGACTGATTACTGGTGCTTGGAAAACTTCTTTATACCTTTGACAACTTATAGCATACCATTATGTTGAACGCATTATCCATTACCAACGTTGCTATGTTATGAATTCAATGTCTTTCTAATTTCAAGTTTACGCTTCACAAAGAAAAGCAAACTAGCAAAGTTTGTTTCAATTTCTCTGGTCTATATTCATACGGATGGAAAATTTTCTTACTAAGGTGTTGTTGACCAGGTAGAGAGATGGGAAAAGCAGTATATGGCGTCAACTGATGGGGGTACGCCAGAGAGATATCCTAAGATGCTTGAGCTAATCAGCTGGTTGCACCAGAATATACCTCTGGAAGATTCGTCTGGATCTTCAGCTGGTTTGGTTCATGGTGACTATCGGATTGATAATCTTGTCTTCCATCCCATTGAGGTTTGGTGCTCGACAGTCCCTTAACATTCAGTATTTATCTTTGTAAATGTGAAGCTTTTGTTTGCGAACTAGTTGGTGGTTGGCCAATGAACCTTGTAGCTCAGTGGGATAAGGACCATCCTTAAGTGCATCCAGAGCATGAGGTCCCGGGTTCGAACCTTGGAAAGTGCAATATTCCCATTTGTTGGGAATATTGTGTGAGGCCAATAGCTTCTTTTCCAAGCCGGGTTTCAATCTGCAGCTCTCGGCCTTTACCCCGTGCTTCCACTTAAAATAGGTCACATCAGAGGGGCCTTCCTTACCTATGTAAAAAAAAAAAAAAAACTAGCTGGCGGTTGACAAAATGTTTTCTTCATACTTGTGAACTGTGAGATGATATTATAATGTTGCTGACATCATTATTGCTGTCGTAAAAGATTATAAACCCCTGTCTATGTTTGTGTAGTTGTTCTGAAATTTTTTAAACATTAATGGAATGTTCTTCTGAATACTACAGGATCGAGTGATTGGAGTTCTGGATTGGGAACTGTCTACTCTGGGAAATCAAATGTGTGATGTTGCTTACAACTGCTTGGTATTAAACACCAAGTTTTCCTTTTTCTTTCTGGTTACCATAACTAAGTCAATATTCTGGTAGAACTGATTCTCTTTTTGTAAAGTTAATTTCGAAAACTGATATGTCTTTCATGATGTATTGTAACTTACTGGCTGTTTTTTATTGTATAATTTGTTTTTTGTTGTCCAATCTCTGTGTAGCTTTCCATTTTCTTAACTTGACTCAATAACATCCAATGACTTTATGTGCAGCCTTTTGTTGTGGATGCTGATCTTGGTAAAGAACAAGTCAAAGGATTGGAAGAAAGTGGAATTCCAGAGGGGATCCCATCAATGGCCGAGTATGTAGCAGAGTACTGCACTGCAGCTGTAAGATTTGAAGTTTATGCTTTACTCAGATTGTCATTTTTTCTGCTCTTATTGTTGATGTTTCTTCGTCAGTGCTTTGTCAGTTGAGTGCACAATAGGTAAATGATTTCTCGATGTAGTTTTTTGCTGAGGAAAATGTCAGTCAGTAGTTTTCCTTTTTTATTTGAGCAGGCAAGGAAGCCCCCCTGTATGCCCTCTGCATGGGTTTTGTCAGGACTAGGGTCCCCGTCTGAGTGTGGTAGGATTTGAAACCCCATCCCTATGGTTGGAGGTGGGTTGTCCTACCACTATGAAAAAGTTCTCCCAAGCCGAGGAAAAATCTGTTCGAGTTTTGGTGAACTCACCAAATCCTGGTTTTGGTTCAATCATTCAAGTACAAGAATAGAGAATTTCACTATAATTAAGTGCCAAGAAATGTGAGAAAATCGTGCCATAAAACTAATGATGATGAGGGGTTGGACAGGGCATACCAGAAAAAATGGACAGTCCAGAAAGTACTAAATAGGAAGTGACTTCTGGAGGGAGAAGGGGTCAGAAAGTGCTAGACTACCATAATAATCCTCTTTTCCCCTTATAATTCAAATTTGTTTATGGTAAACCAATTTGTGTTGAGTTTCAGTTTACTGTAATCTTTGAGCTGTAGGGAAAAGCTTGGCCCGTTGCTGAGTGGAAGTTCTACATTGCTTTCTCCCTGTTTCGTGGGGCAGCAATCTATGCCGGTGTTTATAGCAGATGGGTGATGGTAAAAATTCTCTTAATTTTTAATGAACCAAATTATCAATTTTGGTTAGAATTCTTTAGAGGCAGTGCAACCTGTTATGTTACTTGTTGCTGCACCAATTTCAGGGTAATGCTTCAGGTGGGGAGAGAGCCGTGCAAGCTGGAAGGAAAGCTAATGTTCTTGTGGACTATGCATGGTCATTTATCGCTAAAACATCTGTGCTTCCAGAAAGGCCTCCATCTGGTATATCCTTGTAGTTATCACTAAGTCACTTTCTAATTAGGTTTCAACTGTAATTAGTCTCAAATTGCAAGTTAAGGATATCGAACTTCCCAAAGTGTTTTACTGTTAAGGAAATTGTCTCTAGTCCTCTGGGTTGGCATTAAGCATCTGGAGGGGTGGAGCTGAGTGAAGCTCTTTTCTTTCCTCGCTGGGATTTATTTCTCAATTTTGGAATCTTTTCAGGATCTTGCTTATTGTATCATGCCTTCTGTTGATTTTTATTTGCTTGATTCCCAAGGAGATGGTCAATTATTTCGAATTATTTCCTACTGTTGTGACGAAGCATGTACATTCTCATTTCTCATTGAAGATGCCTATCTAGTGAGGTGGCATATGGCTGGCAGGTTGGTTTTTGGTCTGGAAAGGACTTCGGGTTGGTTAAACTACAGGGTCATTTTGGGTCCAGGTTGAGAATGCTCGAAGTAAATTACAACTTTGGGTTTGAGGTCAACCTGTAAGGCATTCTTCTAGTGTGTTTTTTCCTTTGCTTTCCTTGTGTTCTCTACATTTCTTATCTCCTTTAATCTCTATCATTAGGATTTTGGGTCACTGACGTTTTTTAGGCTATTTTCGCTTAAGTTTGAGTCGAGCTATTTTGCCCATCCCAAAATTTTCCTAGCATGTACGGGTTGCTCGATACCTTCAAAGTCTACTACTTGTACAAGCAAAGCGTTATATTTGCTTTCATGAACAGATGCATTACTAAAAGTTCCGTCCTTGCAAAGTAAATGTCACAATTAAAAAGGTGTGTTGCCTAAGAGAGATCCTGAAAGCAGGACAGAGAAGTCATGAACATGATGTTACTGTTCTAAAAGTCACATCTTTTGTGGATGCGAATGTTTATTTTGGAATGAACGTAATATGTTAAGCACTTTATTTTTTCCTAAAATTAATATATACTTCAAATCTTCAGGCGCAACTTCACAAGTTCATATTCAACAAAATGGAAATCAGAGGAAAGATCTAGATCCCTTAAAGGAAAGTGGTAAATTTGTTCCCAGTGGAAGGGTTATGGAACTCAGGAACAAATTGGTCAGATTTATGGAGGACCACATATACCCCATGGAAAATGAGTTTCACAAACTTTGTCAGTCTCCCGCTCGTTGGACTATTCACCCTGCAGAAGAGAACCTAAAGGAGCTGGCAAAGGAACAAGGTTTATGGAATTTATTTATACCTGTATGTGATTTTGGTTCCACTCTTTGTCATCATTTCCCTGTTTTTATCTTGGACTGCCTTTATATAGAATGTCGATAAAAGTGTTTAGCAGTTTGCTTCTTTAGTTCATGGATTAAACTTTTTTAGGTTTGCGTTTGGATTCAAGGATTTGATTTTAGTTTGGTGATTTGAAATCCTAAATTCTATAATTTTGCATCTGCAATCCTAACCATGTTTGGATAACACTTGGATTTGGATTTGCATTTTGGGAAGCCCAGAGAATGGAGGTAAGAATTGGCCACAGATATAGACGACGAGGAATAAAAATGATGGTGGGCCATGAATCCTTTCGCTCGAAGTGGACCAAATCCAAATCCAGGTCTAATCCAATTAATAAATTTGGCCGAAATCTGAATTTTAAATCCAAATCCACCTGTTCAAACTTCAAACTGCCCACTAAGCAGTTTCTTTGATTGTAGAAGGGGCCTGAGGGTATATTCTAGAGTGACCTAATTTTTTTTTTTTTTGGTCACAGTTGGACAGTGCTGCTCGTGCTAAAAAACTACTTTTTAATGGAGGAAGTCGTGACACTTTTGGGAATGAACATGGTCAATTACTAGGAGCAGGGCTCTCAAATCTCGAGTATGGACACCTTTGTGAAATCATGGGTCGTTCTGTTTGGGCTCCCCAGATTTTCAATTGTGGAGCACCTGATACTGGTAATATGGAGGTAAGGTTGTAAAATATGGAATACCAAGAACAGTTAGCTTCACTCTACTTTGATTGAAGCGTAACAGATACCTCATTGTTTACCCTAACGGCTTATTTGGTACAATATAATAAAATGTAGGAATAGTAATAGAATTTCGTAGTCAAATTTGCAGAAAAGATGATGGAAATTGTACTCAAATTCTCCAATTATTGTATAGACAATTAGTGAACGTAAACAGAATATAGTAATGAATCATTACCATTGGGTAGGTGGTATAAGTGGTAATGGAAATAGGAGGTAACAAATATTTTAATTACTTCGAACATCTATTTCATTGCATGTGATGCAGTTCGTGGTAAAATTACCTACAACTTTTATTATCATTCCAACCATTGATTACCTCAAACCAAACGAGGCATCACAAGTGCACTGTTGAAAGAGTTCTCTTTCAATGCCGGGCCTGTTATGATCTGTGACACTTATTCTGCACCTCTGGGGAAAAGTGAAAGAAGAAATAAAAGGAACACCTCTCTGTAGCTGTCTTGGAGCAAAAAAAAAAACTAGTACTGAAAGGAGGCAAATATGAACCAAATAATAATTTCAATGGTCTTCAGAATGCAGGATATGAAAATGAGAAGTTGGGATTTATATCATTAGTGCGGCATATTAAAACCGTCTACTTTTGTCAACAATGGAACGTACTCTATGGTCTGACTTGTCAAACATGATTGAATTGATGACTCATTCTGTTCTATTCAGGCTGGCCAAACAGACCACTGTAGGATAAATATTTACATCTTTAGTCTCCATTAAGGAGGGATCATGACTATCACTTGGTCGAATGTTTGCAGATGATATATAATAATACCTGGGGTTCAATTCCCTGGTAAATTGACTTTCTAGGATCTCTAGCATTTTCCCAATGTCGTTTTCTGCTGTTTTTATTTTCCATTTTAAGAGATTCACTGAATTCGTTATATCAATGTTAAGGCTCGATCTTTTTGTAAGACCAGTTGATGTCCCAGGTTTTACCATGCTCGTAGAATGAAGACTGATCTAGTAAATTGATTTGTTAGGTTTACTTGCTTTTTACTATTGTTTTTTGCTGCTACTTTTATTGATCTATGAGAAGATGTACTGAAATGGTTTTATAACAAAAAGCTTGATCTTGTTTTAATACAATTTTACATATCAGGTTTTACTACGCTATGGGAATAAAGAACAACTTCAAGAATGGCTTATTCCCTTGCTTGACGGAAAAATACGTTCTGGATTCGCAATGACAGAACCACAAGTAGCATCTTCTGATGCCACCAATATTGAGTGTTCCATAAAAAGGTAGATTTGTAACCCGATTAGCCTAGGGTTTTCCCAGCGTGCTTAATGTCGTCTGCATAGACATTTCTTTATTCATCAAAATTCATGTGATCTAGTTATAGAAATTCTTTTACACGCAAATCAATGTCGCGTTTCTTGTTCGCACTAGTTAAATTGTATAGGTAATGGGTGGATGTCTAGGTGATGATATTTCCTGAATGTGGTGCGTGGAAGAATAAAGGAAGCCTTTTTGAAACCAATAGATCCTGGTTTTTTTAATTAATTACTGTACATTATGTCTTTTCTCCTGGTCAATGTTATATTACCTATGAGTCAGCTGTGTTTGGACAACTAACTGTGCTTGGGGGGAAGGTTTTCTTGTTGTTTTATCCTATCGTCACCCCCAACCCTCCTCCCAGAAAGAAAAGAAAAGAAAAAGATAATAGAAAACATGGGCCTGGTGTTAATATGGCATTACGACTTGGGTATATGTGTTGGACAAATTGTTCTCACTCATATTATGTTCAGAAATGCTCTCGGCATAGAAATGTGTCTATGTCCACCATTTATTGTCTAAGATACAAGTCTTGAATGGTGATCTTAGTTCTGCGTTCATTTAGTTTTATTGTTCTACTTCCCCCCACCTCAGTCATGGACTAGCTACATCCTTATTGCCTTGTGAACCCAACCCAAATAGACACGGTGGAGGACGGTGTTTTCAAGGTTTACTTATGTTCCTAATATGCTTGTCAGATTATGCGGGAGTAAAATTCTATTTTAGTCATTCAAAGATCAATTGGGTCACTTGAAGATATTTCTTGTTAACTTGGTCACTCGTTTTAGTTTGGACACTCATTGTTTCGATTTGGTCAATTAGGTCACTTATATCACTCTTTGGTCAAATTTTTTGAGGGACTTTGCTTACCCAAGGAATCGGTCAATTAAGAAAAATGACATCATTTATGATATGTCTGTAAATATCATCCAAATAGGTAAAGTCCGCTGAAGATGTGTGTGGAAAGTGACTTAAGTGACCTAATTGACAGAATTGAAACAGTAAGTGACGTAATTGACATTGTGATATCTTGAGTGACTGAATTGAATTTTACTCGATTTATGTGTAGCATTACATCGTGGTAAATATTTCCTTCAGCTTTTCTGCTGTAAACTTCTACTAATCATGACGTGTTTTAACTTGTGTATAGAGATGGAGATTATTATGTTATCAATGGGAAAAAGTGGTGGACTAGTGGGGCAATGGATCCAAGGTGCAAACTTCTCATTGTCATGGTTAGTTCCCTTTCTGAGGTGGTGTTGACATGAAATCATAAGCACTGTGTTGATGTACAACATGCCATAAATGGGATGGTGCAATGATATGCAGGGTAAAACAGACTTTTCCGCTCCAAAACACAAGCAGCAGTCCATGATCCTTGTAGACATTAAAACTCCTGGTGTGCATATTATTAGACCACTTATGGTGTTTGGATTTGATGATGCCCCTCATGGTCATGCCGAGGTGTCCTTCCAAAATGTACGTGTTCCATCCAAAAACATTTTACTTGGAGAAGGCCGTGGATTTGAAATTGCTCAGGTAATGACTGTTAGAAGTGCTTACACATAATTTGATCCTATTATTCGTGTAGTCGTGGGTATACCACATAAGCCTACTCCCTCCATACACAAGAAAGTAGTAAATTACTAGTAATTACCAAACACCCTCCTATTTTCAGGCACGGGTCCCAGACAACACAAATAAGACCAATTGATTCGGTGTAGAGGGAGTTCTATTGTCTGGGGATTCCCGGGCTAAACATCAGAGTTCAGACAAGTTGTCTTGAATTCGGATCCCGTCTAAGCTAAACATTTTTTCTCACATCTTAGATTCACAGCTAGAAACTTGCATTCATATGGTGTTGATTATGTTCTATGCGCCACATGATGGTCATGAGAACCCTTACATGGACATCAATGTCACTAACCCGGTTCTGCCCAATCCGGTTCTGACCCAACCCGACCCTTGACCCGAAAAAAGTAGGGCCAGGCCGGGTATTGGGCCCCCACCCATTTGAACACCTCTAAATGTCGGCCATCTGATATCATGACATGCAATAATCTTGCAGGGCAGATTAGGACCAGGAAGGTTGCATCATTGCATGAGATTAATAGGTGCAGCTGAGCGTGGTATGCAGTTGATGGCAGAGAGAGCCCTTCAGAGACGTGTTTTTGGTAAACTAATTGCTGAGCAAGGCTCCTTCCTTTCCGATATAGCCAAGGTAACCCCTCCTACTTGTCTAGTCTCTATTAGTTTAGTCGGTTAGAGCACCCATTTAGTAAGACGAATTATTGAGTTTAACTCTACTGAAAGAACAATTGCTACGTCTAGCACACTTGCCGAAGAAAACGAGCAGTGCAGGTTAGTGGCATGAGCCTAGTCCATAAGTGCATATGGAGCACGAGGTCCCAGGCTCGAATCTTGGGAAGTGAGGAATATTGTGCAATGGTCAACTGCTTGAGTTTCCAAGTCGGATTTCAACCCCTTATCATCCAACCTTAACCTCAGGCGAAAGCCTGAAATAGGTCGGACCTATGTAAAGAAAAAGGGGGGAAAAAAGGAAAACCCTGCTAAACCCTAAACTTTCTCCCTTTTTTCCCCCCTTGAATTTATCCATGAATTTAGCTACTTCATTCCTCAGGGAGGGAGCCTGATGAGTATCACAGTCTCATCCCATAACATAAGGGATATTATATCAGATTTTCCTTTGGTAATTACAATAAATTTGGCTGCAGAGTCGCATAGAGCTAGAGAAAACCAGGCTTCTGGTTCAGGAAGCGGCTGACCAACTTGATCGGCTTGGAAACAAAAAGGCTCGTGGCACCATAGCAATGGCTAAGGTACTAATACTATCTTGTAGGGGTGTCCAAACGGTCGGTTCGGTCGGTTCGGTTCGTAAAATGGCCAAACCAAACAAACCGAATTTAAAAAAATTCTGAACCAAACCAACCATAATTTTTGCTCAAACCAAACCGAACCGACCAATTTATAATTCGATCGGTTCGGTCGGTTAACCGAAATTTTGCA
>ONZE01007254.1:0-14515 GCA_900322265.1 Macarthuria australis
ATATATATATATATATATATATATATATATATATATATATATATATATAAAGAAGAAAAAAAAAATGAAGAAGAGAGGAAACCTAGACAAAAACAAGCAACTCCTGCAGTAAAACGAAATCGGTTTGGGTAAATTACTGACGCCGTAATGAATGTTAATTAGTTATTGAGAATCTCAAAATTCGTATGTGAAAATAGTTTCGTCCAGACCTTTAGATACTACTCATCGTTTCTCATTCATTGCCTAATATTTCTCTTAAAATCACATCTGACTCGTTAAAATATGCTTTTGCTAATGACTTTTCTGTCTTCACTATCTAGTGGTCTAATCAATAATCAAAAAAGCATTCAAAAATCAAAGTGCATAATGCAACTGTTCAACCATAATTCTAACTAGATTTCTTATATCCAAGATGTGACTTTGAAATATATTGTAGAAGCCAAATGATATGATAAAATGTTCACAAAAGTAATTATAATCTAAATCTAAATGATCTCCTGTTGAAAAGGGACGACTATATATATAATGCTAGGTTTTCAATAGTGATCCGGGCCAGGCCCAAGAGAAGTGGGCCCACCAAACCACAAATATTGGTGTTCCGGGGCCAGGGCCGGGCTTTTCCTAGTTTTTGCGACTCACCAAACCCATGAACATTCGTGTGCCAAGCGGGGCTGGGCCTAGACCACTGACAAATGGGGCTGGGCCATGCGTTATCTGTGCTGGGTCTATTGGCCCGGCCCACTAGCCATCTTTAGTTGTCGATGTCCTTTTCCCCGTACATCACAATAACATGAAAGAGAAACAAATGAAACTACATCAACTCAACCCAGAGGATGTGAAACAGCAAATAAATGAAAATATGACTAGCAATGCGCTCAAAATTTCTTAATTTCTTGCTATTGCCAGGCTAAAAAAAATTCAACAAGCGACATTAACTTGCTATTAGCACACAACTGAAGGAGATATCCCTCTCACCACCCAAAAGAGGAGAGGGGTTTGAGGGGACTGACAATAAGCAAAAACACAACAAAGAAAAGAGAAAAATGTTACCCCCTGCTAAGGCATAGTCAACAGGTAGAACATGCAACATTCCAATTGGCAAGTACATTAGACATGAATAGACCATCGAGAAAAAGCGACAACAGAGAATAGAAGAAAAAAGAAGTTATTGCCTGCTGATCATGGTCAACTGCTTTAAATTTTCTGTAATACCACTTGTAGAATTCTCATCTTAATAACAAGAACATAAAAAAAAACCAGTCATCGAAGACTTTGGCCAGAGTAGCATAGGCTACATTCTCGAAGGAATCCATCAGTATTAGAGAGAATAGAGAACAATATTTTGGACTGAAAGTTACAAAAGAAGATTTCATGAGAATTCTTTCACAGCGCACATATGAAGTAAGGTCAAACTCTATGTTAATTGATAACAATGTCAGAAGCTTAAAGTTTATGAGACAAGAAGCAGGTCCCCCCCAACAACCCCGCCCAACAACAACATAATCAAAATGTCCTGCTTCATCCAGGTGGTACATAAATGCATTACATGCTATACCCGCATTTTTTTAACCAGAAGAATAGCTATAACACAGAAAACCACCATGGAATCGACCACAAAAGCCAACAGAGAAGTTTACCTTAACAGTTTAGTAAAGAGACAGAGACACAAGGTTTCTACCATAGCAATCAACTAAAACATAAACACTGCACCATGAAATAAGTTAATTTTAAAAACAAAGAAGTAGAAAACTTCATCCAACCTTATGCCACTTGAAAACTCTGAAGCTTGTCACAATGTGGAGTTGGCAGATTACGACTCCACTGACGCCGCTGGAGTTCAATGTGACAGTAGCGTCCAAGTAAGTTCTTATAATCCTGAATAACATTTTCCTCGATATTTTCTCGAGCAGCACTTCCTATCGGATGAGTGCGATCAAAGTCTGGAGATTTAACAAAGAACTCAACTCCATATTTCTCAGTTACTCTGGGAATTTGGTAAGTATAGTTCCTTTGTAAAGAATACTCGGGCTCTGAAAAGGGTAAATATGCAAGCAGCAAGATCAACAAGAATGGGACCAATTGGAGGAAAACCATGAGATTAGGCCCTCCTCCATTAACATCTGTCCTTTGTTGAGTGCCCATTCCCCTAGTCCTATAGACATGAGATGTGTGAAACATGTCCGAACGACCGAAAAAAGCCCTAAATATTTCATCAGGGTCAAACCCATCATCAAAGAAGTCATTAGTAGTCCTTTGCCTCCGGCGTACATTATGCTGTTGGTTATACTCAAATTCATCCACAAAACCAGTTTGATCGTAATGCCTCCTCGAATCCTCCTCACTCAAGCACTTAAAAGCCTTGCAGACTTTCTTAAATGCCTCCTCCGCGCCAGGAGCTTTGTTCTTATCAGGATGAACTTTCAAGGACAATTTCCTATAAGCCTTCCTAACCTCCTCCACAGTACATGTTTTCTCTACCCCAAGTACCGCGTAATAATCTTTGTGCTTCTTAATCTGCCTAATTAACTGGACATGTTCTTCGGTATAATTTCGCTCCCCAGTTGAACTCTCCTCAACTTTAGTGGTTACAGGCGCACTTTGGCTCCTATGAATGTGGTTCCCATTCTCAGAAGTCCCAGAGGCCGAAGAATCCATCTTCTCACAAGCGGAAATCAGATCATCGAGGGGCAAATTACAGTTAAGACGTTGAGCAAGTTTTATGAATTTCAGTGCGCGCCCTTTATTACCAGAAGCAATCGCTTCTTTAGCAATACCGATGCACTTCAATGCCTCATCCTTGTTACCATCCATAACTAACAAACTAAAAGCAACTCTCTGATTCAAAAAAAAAAACGCTTTAATTGAATCGAATCGAAGCCCTAGAACTCAATTCCAGGACTCGAAATCAAAATCGAAATCGAAATCACCTACCAATCTCAATGAAAAAACTTAGGGTTCCTCCACGCAATCTGGAAAACCTAAATCCCGTAGCTGTGATCCGATACAAGATACTTAGATCTATTCTCATTCGCCGATCAAGTTGACCTAAAATTTGTAGAAAAAAGAGAAGCGAAATTAAGGCGTCGATTGAATTGGACAAACAACAACTGATGGAGTTCTTCCCAAATTCGAACACAACTGGCATCAATTAAAAAGAGATTAGGGATTTTAAAGCTGTAGATTAAACAAGAAATGCGCATGAGAGAGAAATTTGACTCACCTTACAACACAAAGCCCATGAAATCAAACACGGAATTGAGAGAGGTGGAGAAAGTAAGGCCCCAGGGGTAAGGTAACTATTTCCTTGAGGAAGTCAAGTATCTGGTGTAATCTTTTAATTTACGATATTTATCCATGGTGTGTGCATCAAACCCAAACTCAAGTAGCTGTAGCCAATCAAAAAGAGAACGCCATGTCACATCACACCATACAAATATTCCCTATAATATACTTCATCCGTCCTTTTTTATTTGTCGTTTTTTATTTTTCATTGGAATTAAGAAGCTCAATCAATGAGATAATTTGAACTAATTTTTCTTTTTATTAGGAAGGGTAATCCATATTTATACCACTAATCCATATTTAATTATTAGTGTATTAGATTTGTAAAAGGAATGATAATTTGGGAAGAAAATGAATAAATTTGTATTGGGATTACAAAGCGACAATTAAAAGGAAATTTTTTCAAAAAGTGAAAAGTAACAAATAAAAAGGGACGGATGGAATATACGGAAAATACTGGTCTACTCCATGCAAGACAAATAATTTTTTTTATAATAAAATGTGCTCTTTTCATCTGTGGGACCTACCCTGTAATTTTCCCTCTTTTACTCATATGGGCTATAAGAATTTCTCAATACATACATTGGTATTTTTTAGATCTAGCAAAACAGACCTAGAATCTATTACCTGAATCAAATGATGCACATTATATTTGATTCGAGACCTGAACTTCATAACTCGATCTAGAAAAGAAATCGAAAATATCTGAACTATACCAAAATTAACCCAAATCGAAACTGGCCCGAATCGATCTGAATTTAGAAGACCGAAAATCGTAACAATAATAATTGACCTTATTTAAACTCATAACTTGGAAAAACCCAATGATCCAATCCAACATTGAACCGACTTGAAAGTATATAAACATGAATACAATACAAATCTAAATAAACCTGATCCAAAAATTGAGTGAATCAAAATTGAGCTGAATTATACCCGATTCGAATGATCCGTTTGCCAGACCTATTTTTTTCAATTGTAAAAAGGGTTATACTATATATGTCACTCCGAGTGCACGGAAAAAAATCTCTGCATAAAATAATAGAAAATCACAAAAACAGTCTCCAAATTGGTATTACTTAAATAATATAAAAAAAAGGGAACCCCTTACTCAAACTCATTTTTTAAACATATTTGATTCTCAAGAAAAAAAAAAAAACAAATTCCTTATTTTTCCTCTTCAATCTTTACTAAGACACCTTTTCTCAACGACCTTCTCCAACTTCTTATCACATTGCCACAATATCTTCCATTTATGTCTCTCACCTTTGTGACTTCCTTTGACTTCTTATTGATATTCGACCTCCTCTATTAAACGGCTCTATAAATTATATAATTATTCACTAATATAATTTAAATATTTTGTATGTAATTTTATTTCCACCTTTGAAAAATGGCTAAAATATGCTGTGGAAATAAAACTTGTCATGACTTTGTAATTCTATTCAACAGTGGTATTTTGACAAATTGGAAAGTGCTTTCATATATCGGAAAAATGACATAGCATTTGCACATAATTTAAAAACGGATTGCCACATCATATTTCCAGCACCGATAAGTGGTTTTGTGTTCATAAAAGCTCACTGATGAATACAGTTGTGAAATCACGAAAGTTAAAAATACTTTTTGTCATCTTTAAAGTCAGAAATATAATTGCAAAATCACGCGAAATACAGAATATTATGATTTGTATTAGCATATATTTATTTGTTAGAAAACGTTGAACATACAACCTCAATATGAGTGTTTTACTACCAAACAAAACCATCCTATCTTAACTAAAAGAAAAAAGAAAATGAAGCAACTTATCTCAAGTTATGTTACATGTACAACACATTCTTGCTTAAAACCAGAAATATACACCACATGAGAATGTATAAGACCTTAATTTTCTTCATCAGAATCAAAAGTTTGGCGCCTCCTAAGAGATTCAATAATATCTGCACCCCTCTCTCCCTTTGAAACACCCACTCCTTGTAAAGATTTCAATCTAGGAATATTAAGTGAACTCAATGGTGGAGTTAATCCTCCTTGATTAACTTCCTTTAATACAGACCTGGCGACAGCTGCAGCTGCCACATCAGCCATTGCTGACGCCACCTTTGAGTCACCACCATTCACCTTCTTTGACACCTCAGCCACACGCGGTGTATCATAGCCGTCGACTCTCGCAAAGGCCTCAGCAGCCGTTGATTTAGCCTTGACGGTTTCATATTTTTGAATGTCGTAAATGAGTTCTTTCTGTAGTTGTTTATCTGCAACGAGAATGTCTTCGATTTCGTTCTTGTAATCTTTGAGGAGAACTCGAAGACAGTCCATTAAGGAGCCAATTAATGGGCTGTTTTTAGTTTCTAATAAGCGCTTTAATTCAATGAATATGGGAATTGTGTTTTGAATAAGACCCCTTTTGACTGCTTGAGTCATAGCTCTTCCTCTGGCAGCAGGTGTACCGTCTCCTACCTCTTCGTCAAGATCAGCTGAATCGGATGAAGGTGTACGGTTTGATGGGAGCCGCATTTCTTTGCAGGTCAGAATCCGGAATGAATCCTGATTTTTAACAATTTTGTGATTTTTAAAAAACACATTAAATTATTGAAATAATGACATATTACAAGGTAATGGACTGAAGTTTAATCTCAAAACTCATTGAAACTGCAGAAAACATAATATTCCTGGAAACCACAGAGAGCCAGCAGAGATGATGCATAGTTTACTTCTTCCTGTACTAATATAAAATTGGACAACATAGTATATCAATAAACGTATGAGACTAAATTAATGTCAAATTCAATTCTATCCATTAGGTTTACTGAATTTGTAGGAATAAACAACTAACAACCAAGGAAGCATACTGCATACCCCTTAAGGTAGCTCAGTTGGTAAGAGCGTGTGTCTTTGGTTCGAATCCTACTAGTAGGTCTTTGGTTCGAATCCTACTATTGAGTGGAATTATTATAGGTCTATCGGAAACAGTCTCTTTGTTGCTCTTCCAACGGATTGCGTACATCAGTACATGTGGACCTCCTAAGTGGCTAAGTGGGATTAAATGGGTCGACCTTTACCTTTACCTATAGTTATTCAACAACCAAACACTTGCTCATGTCAAAATGTTTGACAAGGAGAGAGAGAGAGTTGATTACCTGTAATACGGACTGCCCAGCGACATCATCAATGCTGAGTAGACCATCAGACGCAGCAGCGAGGATTTCAGCACAAATTTTAGCGAACGTGGCCAAAAGATGCTCTGGAGCCATTTGCTTTAACAAAGAAACATATATATGCATCCTTTTGGACCTTGATTTTTCATCATTACCTCTGAAAACATATAATGTACAAATGGTTAGTCAGGTAGGGAGATAGGAAATCACTATGCATTGAATTAGAATTCAAGTACCTTATTGAGAAACGTCTATTCTCAACTGACGAATTTTGAGAATTGTTTTTTCCCATGTGAGCATGACAGTCATTTAGAACAAATACAGCTTCCACAAAACTGTTGTAAGCTAGAAGGGGTGCTTTGGCTGTAAGATGATATATGACAAGGATTAAATCTCTGAAAGGCCACTTTCTGGGGAATGCGTATGGGCCAGCCTGGCATGGGCCCATTGTGCATGCCCGGCATGACACGGCCAATTAGGAGTTGGTCCGTGATATGCTGTGCCTGGACTTGCCAGACTGTGGCCCAGGCACGACCCGTAGTGCCCTCAAGTCGGGCCTTCACTCTTTCTTGTATTTTTTTTTTATTATTTTTTGAAAAAAAATCAAGCCCGCACGCCTATAGCCATGCCAGCTAAATTTTTTGGGCCGGGCCAGCCGGTCATGTCTTAGGTACTGGCATGTCGGCCCTCGTGCCTCTCGGCTTAGCATGGTTTTCGGGCCAGGCCATATGGGGGCGTTTACTGTACATCAAGCCCGGCCCGGACCAATTTTACAACGGGCCAGGCCATTGAATTTTTTTTGAATCCCAAGCCCGGCCTGTACTCGGGCTCCAGGCCGGTTTGGTGTATTTAAATTTTTTAAAAGCTAATATATACACACAGAACATAAAAAACAGTTTTTCTAAGCTATGCTGGGCCGGGCCCCACCTGGTCCGGTATGTCCCGACTGGGCTTGATAAAAGCCCAAGCCCGTCCCAGTCAAAAATCCTTCATCTCAAGGCCGGGCTACCCTATTGCCATGCTTACTTTCGGCCCAATAGCCATGGCTAACACAGCCAAGGGGAGGAGTGCGGAGGTTACCTTTCAATATATTTCCAAAGAGAAACTCGGCTAGCTGCCGAATCTTTTCTGATTCATCGACAAGAGCCAATAGAAATCGCAGGAAAAGTATTCCTCTCCACTTGACATAGTCAGTCTATATAACAAAAAAGAGAGACATAGAGATCTAAATTACGTTGCATGTCAGACATGGTATGATAAAACCAAGACAAATATCAAAACTAACCTGCAGTAATCTAGAGAGTAGTATGAATGTTTGCCTTCTGACAAGCTCGCATGAGTCACGAAGACATTTCGTGATTTTTGCTATATAGCTGTTTATTCCAACAATAGTTAGGCGAAAAGTAGAAGGGGGAAAGTGTTTGAGGTGAAAAAAAATGCCTATATGTTTTGTCAACGAGCATTTATAGGCTTACCAGTCAACCAAGGCAGTGTAACGAACACAAAAATCAGCCATCATTATGATGATATTGTTCCTTAGTGCAGCACAATCACTGTTCTCGAGCTCCTACAGAAACATGTGCATAGTGAGACATCAAAGATTAAGTTTTCGGATAGCTTTGACACCAATAGGCATCATGATATTAGTCGAGGAATTGATTAAGTGATTCTTAATGTATATTCATTCCACTAATAATCGAACCTCAAGAAGATCATTTACATGAGTAATTCCAGCAAACATTCCACAGAACACGCTCATGTTTATGTCAGAAAGGGAGAAAGGCAGATGCAAAAACTTTCACTTAGATTTTTTTTCCACATGGTATCATATTTTCCATTTCTTCATGATTGTTATTATTGTTATCTTCCTCAAACGGACGATTTGATTATGAATAATTACAAATTACTGATACCAAGTTTACTTTTGACAAGGACAACAGTGCCATGAGAGACTCAAATGACAGATAAAAACACAAAGCTCAAAGGTAACTGAATGACAGGTTTAACAACTCTTAGATTGAGTAAAAGTATCTCTATCTGTAGCATCCCTACAATTTAATCCATTATCACAATGACCACCACTCATAATTCTAATGCCTTTTACACATGAAAGCTGCATAAACAGCAAGCTGAAAGAGACCAAAAGGAATTCTGACAGAAGAAGATTAGAATCAAAGGATTCAAATATATAGATAGCTATAGTAGTCAATTCGAGAGGCCTAATTCTGTAGTCGCAAGGCTTTTCGAGTGAACCTCGCACTACTTACCAGTGGAAATTCCTCAAAATACTCAGAAAAATTGATTGGATGCCCTGCTCAGAGCAGCAATGCTGATATTTGTATCCCTGATACGTAACTAACTTTCCCTCCCACTAGAAAAAAGCCAAAACAACCCTCGTAGGCAAATAGAGTATTCTAGATTATCTTCTCAAACTATCTAGTTAACTACAGCTTAATATAAACCCGTTTAATTAGGACCTTATCACAAACCTGTACAAAAAGTGGGATATATCTTTTTGCAAGCTTTCCATCAGCAAGGCAAATCTTCCCCATCGTAAGCCATGCTTGGATATATAAAAACGGAGCTTTGTGCCTTAGAGAAATCGTCGAGACTGGAAACTTATTTGACTTTGGCTCATTAGTTCCCGAGGTAATCATGCTGTGCAAAACAGGAATAATAGACTTTAAATCCATTGATGGGCAAATGATGACCAAGGAACCAATGGTGTACACTGCTGTAGTAGCTTTTGATAGCAAACTTGATAAGGCAACTTCTCTCTTGCCCTTTTTACTTTTGCTCTCTGGAGGTGTGAAAAAGTTATTCCCTTTATTTGCTTCTTGTTCTTGTGATAGGTACATATCAATAATATGGGAACACTTAGAAAATAGCTGATCAACCCATTCTTTAACAAGGGCATCTGCCTCCTGAGGACTCATAGCCTTTCGTTTACACAATGTTTTAAGCGCTTTCACGTGAGCATTAACCTGCCAACATATGCAGAAATCAAAGAATGGGTCGAGTTAGAGAACATAGTTGGGCATTGTGATAGGTCCCTAGTAAATGGTAATTGGGTTATATTGGCAATATTACTTAGGCTATATTATGAAGATAAATAAGTTAGTTTTTACAGGGTTCTACAAGAGGGTTTTAGAAGGGGAATATTTAGCCCGCATGGGTTGTTACTTTAGAAGGGAAAGTTAGGTTTTAGGGCTATAAAATCAAGCCTTGTAGTGGAAAAGTTTCAGTCAATCAGTCGTTTATGTGGATTATTGTGAGGTTTATCCTTTTGTAGGGAGTAGGTGGCTTACTCTGAAAGCCACTGTCAATCCTTCTTCAATTCTTAATACAAATAACTACAATATTAGGCTCTGTGTTCATTTTCTGCTCATCAATCTAATTGGCTCCTGTCACATTGTCAAAGAATCCTCATTGAACCATCCAATAATGAGATGTCTTCTTTATTCTTTAAATAGTGATTTTTTTTCCTTTTTATATTTTTTCATGAGACAAAACCCTGATTGCATTGCTTCTTTTTTCTTGTAAGAACTCAGTCAACACTCAATCTCATTTCCTAGGCACCTTTCTTCTCTTCGATTTTGTTTGGGCTGAGCTTTGAAATAATGTTATCATCAACATGTTACAGACGAGCTCAATAAATTTAGAAAAGGTAATGGTAATGACCCATTTAGTTCCACTTAGAGTAGGGTACGGGAAGGTTAACCATTACCCCTATTGAAAGACCAATAGAGAGGCCGTTTCCAAGTGATAAAATTCTGGAAGCGCTCCACACAACAAGAGCAGTAAGACAAGTAAATCCAACACTGGTAAAGTCGAGGACCAAGTTGTAAAATTCAGGATCATGTCTTATGAGTCCTGTAAGTGCCTGATAGCAGTTGAAAAACTTTTAGGCTACATAACCAACACAACATACTAAGCCTAACAACAGGCAAACATTATGTCAATGTCAACCTAGTTTCTAATTGCGGCTCTGAAACTCGAAAATGGAACTGATAAATAAAACACGTGGTATACAATCTCACTATGCAGGGGCATTACTAGGATGGCACCTTGGGTGCTACTACTAAGTAATATAGACAGAAATCTTTTGGGTGACAGTTGACAGCTTCTATTGGACGACCCTGAACTTTATTTCCTCCTTTTTCTATTCTGCTTTATAAGCACAATACAGAAATATATACTACCTTGTACCTTCCTCTCAATTTAATGAATACAACTTACTATTTTAGTTGTCTCAATTTAATTATCAATTTTAACATTCAAATTACTTTTTATCATAATAAATCAAGATTACCTTTAATCTGATTCTTTCACATTACATTTAATTTCAACAATAAATGATCTTTTCCTACATTTAAATCTAAAAGGGGCAAATTTTTATCATTGGTGTATTTTACCATTATTTTCACTTTAAAATCATATCAATCATTAAATTCTCTCTCCATCTCCCTCCACAATTATTCATAAATAAGGTAAACTCCAACCTTTTAAATAGTGTGACAATCAATTTGAGATGGAGGGAGTACCCTTTAGAGAGAGCATTTCATTTCTCCCTCTCTTTTGTTATATTTTTCTTTTTTTGTTTCGATTTTGTTTGATTGGTTGGGGGGGTGGGGGACAGGATGTGGGGCAGGGGGTCTAGAGTTTTAAGGTAAGGGGTAAAAAAAAAAACAATAACGACGACTTTGGGGTAGGCTAAAAATGGAACCCAAAGTAAATAAATATGTATCATAGCCTCAATACCTCAGTTGAATGCATATTGAACCCCTCAATCCGTTTTAACAGATCATGGGCCAACTCAGCCGCCGGTTCAGGGGGCAACTCCACAGCAACATTAGAGATTGTTTGTAGCAATAAAACACGATCACCTGCCCACGCAACCGAATTTGAGTCCACGCCTTCAGGCATAGTGTCCTCCATAGTTGGGGACTTCGACACATTTTCAAACTCATCCTTGTCTAGAATCTTCCAATGATGATGAAGGAATTCCCAGTCCACTGCTTTAGGAAGAAAGGATGAAACTTCTGATAGAAGAAGCCAAACACCAGGAGGCGCTGTCCAATTCTCTATTGGCATTGAATGCGATAGCCAAAGAGATTCCGATGATCTTATAATATTCTGAAGAGCGATTGCAATGTTGGGCTTGAGTCTTTTTTTCTTCCCAAGACTTGTGCATATCTTTTTCACCCAAGGAATTACTTCCCCATTACATATCTCTCTCAACAGATCCATAAGTCCTTCTGGGTATATAGCTGCAAGCTCTATCTCAAAATTTAATGTTCTTGATTTTGAATAACGAATTTTAGAAATATCACCGAATGTTGTGGACCCAGCTCTAGAAACTCTGTCTAGGACTAGTTCCATGAATAAATTCTCACATTCTTCTTGAATGCTAGTCTCACTATCGGTTATCAAGCGTGGAACAGAATGAAGCCACTCAGTGATAACACTTCTATCTGAAAATGTTCTGAATGCCTACACTTCCAGTATGGAATCCAATGTCAGAAAAAGGAAAAAAGTTCACTCAAGAAACTTATGGCATCAAAATTAATTTTTACAAGCACAAGAGAGGGAAATCAGGAACACTAACAAAAAGGGCACGTTCCTACTGAAATATGTATAACCAGACAGATTTTGGCCTTTTGTGGCCAGTCACTTGAGTTTGATGATACGAAATGTCACTAGCAAAGTAAAAATAGCATCAGTCATGAATTGTGGATCTTAGATAGTTATTCTGCACGAGTACCTCGATTCATTGAGGAAGGAACATCTGTCATGAGAGCTTAGGATAGTGGGCAGTATGTTCCATTGCTCAGTCATGCTTAAAATGCTAAATTGGACTTAGTATTTTGCTAAAACATATTTCGGTGTTTAAATAAACTTGTATCTTTATTGGGAATAAAATAGGGGTTTAAGAAAGTTACCTCAGATAAAGATTTTTATGCAATTATTACATCTCTTGATCATTTGGGTACAATTTGCTGCCTAAGGAGCTAATTTTGTACCCAGATCATGAGATTTTGAGGTACATTAACATTCAGCCTAAGTTAAACCAAAGGCATGCAAAATGGGTAGTATCTATAGGGACTAACCTCCGAAAGAGCCGAAATCGCTGCTTTTCTTATGCTGACAAGTGGATCCGAACAAGCCATCCCTAATGTATTAAGAATGTCGTGATCCAAGGAATCGCCTACAAGAGCCATCAATTTGGTTATTAGCAAAAGAGCAGCTTTCCTAACAGCTGCTTTCTCATCTGTACATCTCTTCCTTAGAAGTTCATTCACTCCACCTTCCTGCCCCTTTTCAAGCCCTAATGCCTTCTTTAACACCATGGATTCTTGCTCATTACCTAATTTGTATCCGACAAGTTGTGCCAAGTTTGACAGAGCTCGAGCTCGAATTCCCGCGACTGTATCAGAGCAACGCTGAATTAAAACTGTCAAACACCGAAATTTCCATGAATTCTCTACTTCATTGTCTAACTTTGATTCAAATGGGTATTGCAATGATATCATGAGCTTTGGGATAAGATCCGTGGCCAAATGTCTAAGGTGAGACTTTCCTTGAGCCATCTT
Organism: Macarthuria australis; assembly: GCA_900322265.1. Taxonomy (NCBI): domain Eukaryota; kingdom Viridiplantae; phylum Streptophyta; class Magnoliopsida; order Caryophyllales; family Macarthuriaceae; genus Macarthuria; species Macarthuria australis. The sequence continues at coordinate 13,034 of ONZE01007254.1, forward strand.
CACAACATACTCCACGAATTCAATTTGATCATTGAATTTAATTGCTTTAACAATCTCTATAATAGATTCCACTGCCAAAGCTCTGAGATCAGATTTCTCAGGGGCCTTTTGAGCCAAATACTTTGGTAAATTCACCATTGCTTTTTTCACACAATCTGAATCTTCTACCATACTTGCCAAATTATTCGTCACAAACAATAGTGCAAATGACCTAGCTTGCGATTTTGTTGATAAAACCAAGGGCGATAGAGACTTCAGTACCTCAGCAGATGTCATTTCCTGATCCCCATGCTCAGGCTTCATAATTTCGCTCAACATACTCGCACAAAAATCGCATAATTTCTTGTAATTTCCAGAATTTTCACACAATTCAAGCCCTACAGCTGGGATCTCAACCACGGTTTGAACCAAAGATTTCAAGCTATCAGTAAACCTTCCTAAATGTACCAACCCTAGTACAAGACCTAACTTATCAAGTACATTGAACAGCAACTTAATGTCAATTTCAATCTCTTCTCGCTCACAACCTCCATCGTCATCCGAATTCGAAACCCTAGATCGCTTCCCTCGACCACCCCGTCCTCCACCCCTTTTTCGTCGTCGTTCAGCAGAATTCGCTGAAGAACCCTCCTTTCTAATCTTAAATGAGCGACGAATGGAGTTGAGAAGAGAGAGAAAGGACATGGGAGTAAAGAGAGAGAAAACGGGGGCGTTAGGGTTAAGAAAGAGGGAAAGGTAGACTTCGGCGGCTAATAGAGAGAGAGAAGTACCTGAGTCCATTGCAATGGCGATTGGATTAACAATGGCGGATACAGAGATGTTCTGTGACGATAATCCGTCCCAAAGAGGGTTGATTTGAGTATCTTGGTTAGTCTCACCTTCATCTAGGGTTTGGTTTTGTTGCTGTAAAAAGAGGGATTGAAGGTCTAAGAGGGTTGATTCGTCGAGGGGAGCTTGAGGGTTTTGGTTATGGTGGGTTTCAATGTCGGCTATGATTCGGGAAATGGTGTCCTCCATTACTGAAATTGCTGTGATAAATTCAATTTTGAAGGTGGTCTAGTTCTTCCTGCTATTAGCTCTAAACCCAAAAGAAACGAATCTTCAAATTTGGGTTTCCCGCCTTTCCTACGTGGATGTAGGCCTCGTTTGCTAAATAATGTGCAAAATACATGGGAGAAATAAATTCTTTTACAAAAAATACTTGTTTCCCCCATAGAATACCACGTAAGCATGGCTTCTGGGCCGTCGGCCCGGCCCGGAAAAAGCCCGATTCGGCCCGGTCGGGCTTGGGGATAGTTTTTAAAAAAACGGGCCGGGCTTGGGCTTTAAAAAAAAAGCTCAAGCCCGGTCGGGCTTTTTCCGTCCCGGCCCGGCTCGGACAAGAAATTATTTTTTACATCTTCTTTGTGTGTTTTTTTTTAAATTTTAAAACACCGGGCCGGCCAGGAACCCGGCCTGTTTTTCCAGGTCCGGGCCGGGGAT
>ONZE01007260.1:8590-24040 GCA_900322265.1 Macarthuria australis
GGCAAAATAATAATAATAATAATATAATAATAATAATAATAATAATAATAATAATAATAATAATTTAAACTTCATGTCTACTACGCCATACTATTGGAATCCAAGCACAAACAATACATTTAACTGATGACAGAAATGATACAAAAACATCTGAATCACAGTAGAGACTTATATAGACAAAAGGTAACAACTGATACAAGCATTGAAAACACCCCTGTATTGCATGGATATAATAAAAAATGTTGTTTAGAGGATCTACTCAGCAGAGAGAAAAGAGCGGCACAACACCTGCCCTGAACAGAAATATCATCAGTTAAGATTATTCTAATTTTCTGAATAGAATACTTAGTCTATAAGTTTCTAATTTTTAATAATTACTCTCAAACCGAAATCAATGATAATACTTATTGCTAAAATATACCTAGCCAATGAAAGGGTAGAGAGAAAAAGACAAGGCCAAAGGGATTCTTGACTACCTAATCGAAGCAAATAGAACCGAGTAAAATTCGGTACTTACGTATTGTTAACCAAATCATGTGAACATTTTCAGTAGTTCTGTCTGAGAAGGTAATAGTTGCTCTGCTTCAATTCCTGTCTCCTAGGACACTAATATCTTTTATAGAAGACAATATGTTAATTAGAACTTTGTAGTGATCGTCTTTCATTCAATTAAAGATACATCTTCTCTCTTGCTTATAATTATGAATACAAGGGGGCTTGACTAGTTCATTAAGGATCTATTATCTTCTATAGAGAGGTTAAAGATTAGTAGATTAAGCTGCTCTTTTTTTTTTCCTGTTGGGAAGGTAATTTCATGGGGATGCCAGAGTATGACACCTTCCATAGACTGTGTATTCGTTTACAAAAAGTGGTTGCATCATTTGCATTTCCTTCTTTTTCTTCCCCTCTATGGTTGATTTCCCATACTGTTGTTGCTTGAATAAATATATATAAAAAAAATCAAACAAATAGCTTTGAGGGGTATAACCTAGAGGACTGTCATCTCTAAACACCACGATGGGGAATAAAATAATTCCAATCTCTCCAAGTATTGAGAGATTAAGATCTCTAAAATACAGTCCCCTTCCCTCCCGATCTCTATTAGACATCCAAATGAAGCATTATGGATAACCCCAATTATCCTCCTCCCTCGTCCTCCATCTCTATTAATTAACCAAATGAAGGACTATAGATGCGCTCAATCCTCCTCCACCCCTACTCCCCCCTCCGAATAAAGCTTTAAGCTTCCCTTAGCTATAGTGAGAGAAGAATTAACATAAACACTACTTCAACACTAACAAAGCTTTGATTACTTAACCATCAGCCAACAGTAAAATCATAAAAGACGAGAAACTCTACCACGTGCCAATGACAAGGCAGAAACATTTGTATTCTTAGTCCAATACAATCCAATAACAATCAAAAGAATGATATAGAGCTTGAACAAATAGTGTACTACTTCAAAAAGATAATCTGAACTCTAGGAGGATAACAAAAACTTAACAAAAACCTTTGCAAAATCGCCAAAGTATAGCCATAATTTTTATCTTGAGAAAATAAAGAAAATCAATAGAAATCCAAGTAACACAAGATTGCAAGCATTTACCTCAATTTCGCCAGCCGATTCATGCAAGCAGCAGCAGCATGCGCATTATAGTCTCGAACAAGAACAGAGAAAAGACCAACTTTATTTCCATTTCCTACAATAATTAGAAGAACAGCGAGATTACTGAAGACGGCCACGGAGGAACAGTATAAAATTCCCGGGAACAGAGAATTTCTTTATGATGCTTTCCTATTTTTCTTTCATTTTTATTTGTTTCTTTTTTATGGAGAGGGGATGAAGTTTAGGTATTCTTCACATCCTTTTAATTAGTTGCAATGAAATATTAAGCACCTTATTTATTCAGCAGTAATGACAAAAAGAAGAGAACCGGGTCTCTAAGTAGCGGGGATGCCATAACGCTATAAAGAGATGGCAAAGATAAGACATAGAGATGACTCCACAATCCATAACAGACAAACAAGGAACCAATTGTGGGAAAGAAGGAAACTTAATCTTCAAGGATCCGGAAGACGGCACCATCTAACGTAGGCCTACTGTTCTTACCCCCCACCCCCCAATTTTCACCTCGACATAAGTTGGACTTCTACTATGGTTGCTTAACTAGATCCCATATGCTTAGCTTTCAACCTAACACCCTAAACCGTTCAAACTTAATAAATCCAACTGAGCATTACACCTTTCTATTATTATCAACTAAACAATGTGCATGCAACAAGGAATATTGTCCAATAAAAAACTCACTCATGAGTCATGACTCATGACAAAGGGAAAGGAAACATAAAAGGCCAAAGCTATACCTTGTTTCCTAATTTTAGTGCAAGTTTTGGAATCTATGTCAACCAAACGTCAAGACACTGTATCTTTCCGTTAATTACCGATCTTAAATTTGCAGACACATGTTGCACAAAGCTCACTATGCAGAGATTGATTTGCTCATATTTCATTGGATATTTTTGAAACCCAAGTATCTTAAATTCCTTCAATCCAAAGAAGGATATCAAGAGATCACCAAGAGACATTTTCCTCCAATAAATGAGGTCAAAACACATTAATTGAAAAAAAAAATTTTGCCAAAGCAGGCTAAAAACTGACCTAAGGTAGCTTTTCCAAGTTGCCCAGATATTAGCTCACTATTGCGGAAGTAAACGAAACCATCATTAGGACACATGGTTTCCTCCATATAAGTCGTCTTTCTGTCTTTACATGGGACATATATCTTCTCCTTCACCATAAGATTTACAAAGACTCTCATTTGCGAATGTGGGCGCAATAGAACATTAAATAGTTGTTTGCCCGTCCAGAGCTCAATTGGCTGCAGCAAAGCAAAATAATCTAATCAGTATGCAAAAATAAAAGGAAACAGCATAAAACCTCTCTAAAAGATTAATCACCAATGCTCCCATTTATATAGGAAACATTAAAGCTCTAGGAAAATATTAGTAGAAAAAGCATGCATATAAGTTGGAAGTACATGGACCTTGCTGCTAGACTCTAATGTAATTAGAAAACCGCAATTAAATTCCCCAAATTAATATATGGAAGAGGCAGTGGTCATCGATTCCAATTTTAATTCAAAAATCACAAATATCTGAAACAAGAACAAAATTTACCACAATCAATGACAAAAATAGAATGGATGCTCTAAGGAAAAAATAATCTTTTCAGCATTCAATTCTGAACTAGTATCTCGTCTCATTAGGCATATAAACCAGTATTTCAACACCTTTTTCCAATAAACAAGTCACTTCCCACATACTATATGGACTACACGAGAGCATAGTAACATCACAGCAATTCTTTAGTAATTCTTTTTACTGTGCCAAAGCATGTCAAAGACAAAGTGAAGAAAGTGTTAAGTTCCAATATCTTAGTTTAGCCTTCAACATCTACATCTGACCTGGACAACTATCTCACTACAAGTATAAACTGGCATTTCCATGGCCCCTTTTACCTTTTTCTCCTACACAAATCATTTCCTATATACTATCAATTAAGACAACAGCAAACCACGTAAAACCATGCACTACAAAAGCATAACAAATATTTTCCTATATAATGTATGTCAAGAACACAGAAAAGATAAGTGATAATTTTCATATCTTAGTCTGATCACCATTTTTTAGTTTGGTTTTCTTTTTTCGAAGATAAAAAGTCCAACTACCAGCCAGCACCATAATAATTATGGATAAACGGCACCCCATACATCCCACTTCAAAATGTCTTACATCAAAAAAGAAAGAAGGTTAATTTACAGACTTGATTGAATGATGGGAATGAAAAGTTACGTGTAAAATTTCACACCTCCGTCTCACAACGACTGTCCTAGTTGTGTTTTACGCGCATATTAAGAAACTTTTTGTTTGCCTATTTTACCCCTCATAATTTTTCAAAAAGATGGGAATTATTGGAGGGAGAAATAGGTGAGAGAAAGTCCAAATGGAGAGTTCCAACGTGGTAGTGAAGGTATGAGAGGAAGTTGGAGGGAGAGTTCCAATGTGGGTAGTAATATTGGTAATAAAGGAGTATTAAACAAAGTGAGAAAACAAGGGTAATATGGGAACACCGGGTTATTAAAAAGTCTAAATTTAGAAATAAGACATTTATTTTGACAGCTCAAAAAACAAACTAGGAACATTACTATGAGACGGGGAGAGTATAATATAAGGGGAAACATTTACTTTTGGATGCTAATGTTAGATATTTCAAGCAGAATGGGGGAAGTACTTCCCAAGATAATGGTGACTCTAGTTAAGCAAAAAACTAAATAAAACCGCCCAAGTGAGAATCCCTCCGATGCAGGTCTGGGTAGGTTAGATTTAGAGACAACAAACATAATATGAATAAACAAATCCCAGCAAAAAAGGTAAACTAGCACTAGGAAGTAGGCATGGAGACATGAATGCATTGGGGGATGGCATCTTAATTTTTAAATTTGTTTGTTTCTTAATGAAGGAATTACATGGCAAATTTGTTTCTAAATCAATGAAACAATACCAGCACTTTTAAAAAAAATTGTCCGATTCATACCAGTGTAAATTCATAGCATATCCCAGACAAAAAACAAAAGCAATGTAACTGAAATTAAACCAAGGCAATCAAGGATCAGAAAAAAAAAAAGAAAAAAAAAAGGCAAAAAAACAAAGAGTTCAGAAGAGGAAACAGAAAAGGGGCAACAGCAGCTCTTTTTTCGGACATCAAGGGTGGCTTTCAATGGGAGGAGATTTTAGCTGAGAGACTGTTTTCTTATATTTCAATCAAATTGGGGCAAGATTTCATGCTCCACAAGAAGGCTATTAAGCAAGTTCATAGTATACGTAAAGTCTTCTAGTGGACTGGAAAATATATATAAAGGTGAAAGAGCTTTAGTGGCCTGCTAGAATATGATTCCGGAAAAGGGAGAGTGACCAAGCTTAGTAGATCTTCAAGATGGCCTGCTAGAAAACTTCACCTTAAAGCTGCTACCCCTCTATGTTATTTAGAGTTTTTTTTTCCCATTTTTCTTAGAAACCTATAGTCTTGTTCACCTTCACAGTCTATACCCCAATGTTTTTCTTTTTCCTTTTCCCATGTCTTGGTCTCCACGGAAAACTAAATACTTGCGTGCGCTTTATGTAAGGTCCTCGTTGTATCTACTATAAGGAGAATAAAGAACATGGTCACGAAGAGAAGTATAAGTTCAAAATTTGTTTCTCGTCTTCCAGTCAGAAGACAGGACACATTTGTTAAAGAATAATGTACGAGATGAAAACAAGTCATCCCAAAGGGAACATTTAAACATAAACATCAAGATCAGGAAACAAGAGTCCTGAACCTTCCCTTTTCTTGGAAAAGTTCCCTAGGAAGCAAGCAGTGGCGGAGCCACGTGGGGGCCAGCGGGGGCATTGGCCCCCACGTGGCAATCTGCGACGAATAGCAATTATTGGTCGCAAATCTGCGACAAAACCAACTAAAGCGTCGCTGAATAGCCGCGCACATAAAGTCTAAATTAAAAACAAAAAAGCGCACTAAGAAACGCAGGTAATTGTTTGTCCCAGTTGGCAGACAAACTCTTGGCTATACCATGGGTCGCGTGTTCGAATCCGCTGTCAGCGATCAATTAATGATTTTATTTTTCTTGTATCTTAACGAACTGGGGCTTTATTTTTTTTCTATCTCACGAATTGGGGCTTGGGTCAAATGCATTCTTTTCCTATTACTTTTTGTTTTCTATTTATTTTATATCATTTCTCAAATTTCTTTATTTATTCAAATTTCCTATAAAATATAAAATACAAAAGGAAGTATTATTTTATACGAAAAAGGTATATTTATATATATAAATGGACTCAAAAATTAGCAAAAAGGTCTTGGAGCATAATGTATTCATATCATCAAATGGTGAATTGCAAATATAATATTCTTATATGATTCAACAAAATTAAGCTTGAATATGGCTGTGGAAATCTGGAATTAAGTTTGAATGGTTTTTTTTTTTTAATTCATGTTGTTATAGTTTGTGAATTGGGATAGAATTTTTTTAAAGTAATGAAGATGTTTCAGAAATTGGAAAATAGAAGATTTCGGTTAAATTTAGATGACTAACACCTGCACTAAGGGTATAAAACATACTTTTTAGTTACTTTCTTTTATATATTGTTTCGTTTTAATATGTTATTATGAAACTATTACAATTTTAATTTTACAATTCTTTTTTTTGCTCGTATCATGTCATTAATTTTGAGCCGCTAGAAAAAAAAAAATAACTTGGACCCCGCTGGACGAAAATCCTGGCTCCACTGGAAGCAAGGCTTGTTTGTCCACAAGCATACACAACCTACAATTTGTCTACAAACTCAAAGACTAGGATTAAAGAGAGGAAAAATATAATCATTTGATAGTTTCTAAAACTTAACTTATCTGACATGGTATACAGTATGAAAATAAACTAAGTAACCAAACACACCTTAATCAACGCTGGCGCCGGCAAATCGATTATATCCATTCCATCTCCCATATAAGAACACATCAGTGAAAATGCTGAGCGATCGTAAAATGTGTCCATCCTTGTAATTAGAAAAGAAGACGTCAAGAAGTCCTGAGTGGAAGCAACCAAAATGGCTCCATTTTTCGGCGTGCAGAGATTGTTTTGCACCTAAAAAAAAAAAAAAAAGACTTTAAAAAGGCTGTTGACTAAAGTACGATGCAGCAATATTGAATGGCGCCAACACTACACTCATCCCCGGGAATAAAAACCAAGTCAGATTTTAGGTAGAAGTCAGATTTTAGGTAGACTTAGTCATGTTCAAATAATCATAACTTTCCCCTCACCCAAACCGTCTTATAAAAGGCAACGTAAAGGTAACAACCCATCTAATCCCACTAAGAGTGGGGCACGGGAGATCAAGATGTACACGGTCTTGCCATATTGGATGTCCAACAGAGAGTTTGTTCCTGATAGACTCATAAATGGCCATAATACCACCAACTCAAACCAACATATTCTTGAAAACCACCTAAGAATATGTTGCTGGTAGGACTTGAACCTAGGACTTACAGATGGAGGTACACATGCTCTTACCAACTTGCCACAGCAGGAGTTATTAAGTAATGGGAAACTGTGGAAACGAACTGTTTGAAACCCTTTGATGACACTAGGGGAACATAATTAATTTAAAATCAAAAAGATAACGGGGCCCACATTATATAAGTAATAAAAGACAATTAATAGTCTCTCGAATAAACTCAAACAAGAAACAACAGGTAAGAACTATGACAATCAAATTATGCAACTAAATGACAACTTTACATTACTTTATAAGAACTAAGATTAAACTTGAGTGAGTCAAAACTTATTTGACCCGACCAATAAAGTTCCATAGTGAAGCAAACAAAGTAGATCATTCCGAGTTAGACCAGTTTCAGATCATGCAATACCATTTAGGTAACATGTCACATTAATCATCTTGACCAAAAAAAACATGTCTACCACTTAAATTAAGAAGCCAACTATACCAACCCGCGGTCCCACACTTGGTAATTTCACAACAGGCTCAAGCCAACAATGAAAACACACAGCTGTACTAAAAATAATGGGAACTAAAAACAGTAAGAGAGCAGAAGCATTTGACACATCTGCAGCAAATCACCCAAGCCAAGTCACATCTCATATAGGCAAAATCAAAAAGGGGAAAATATTCCACATAACAACCAAAAGTTTTGCTGAAGGAATTAGTGTCTCAAAGAAAACATGGAGCTTAATAAAGTAGGTAAAAGCATAGTTATTTACATAACACAAAATTCAGCCACATGGTACGAACACTACCAGCAATCTTGAGAATAACAACTGATTTCAAATACAAGGTGATAATGGGGCAAAAATCTAACAGGTCAAAAAATAATAATATTCCCTCTATTCCTTTTTAATTATCACTTTTCAATTCTAAAAAAAAACTGCTTTTTAATTGTCGTTTTACAAAGTCAATGCAAAATTACCGTACTCTTTCCACGTTTACTCCTCTTTTTAATGCTCAATTTAATGCACAACCAACTAAATAGAGATGTATTAATTATTTAGCTAAAGGGTAAAGTAGTAATCTCTATCCCCATTAAATAACTTCCTTAATACTTGTGCAAAGACCAAAAGTGACACTTGAAAAGGAACGGAGAGAGTAATAAAGAGCAGGGCAAAATTGAGTTTACCCCCATCAACATTAGAGCCTCTGCTCGAGCCTCTTCTGTTTGTGGAACATGCATATTCATCTCATCACCATCAAAATCGGCATTGTATGGATTGCAAACTGATTCATTGAATCTCAAGGTTCTCCATGGCATTATCCTAGCCTACAAGTATTCATGTACACATCATTATTGAGCCTTGAAAGTATAAACTATAAATAAAGTGCGCCATGAATTTGAAAATAGGCCATCACCCTATGGCTCATAATAGACATCCGATGCAAGCTAGGTTGCCTGTTAAAAAGAACGACATCTCCATCTTCCAGGTGTCGATGAACTATGTAGCCCAACTTCAATTCATCAGCAAGCCGTTTTCTACCAGAAAACGTCAAATCCCTGCAAGAGATTTTATCACCGGATTAATTTAATAACCCTTTATACAATCTGCAGGATATTCTCAATAATTATTTTTTTTCTCACCTTTTATCACCATTGGGTTCTACTAAAAACTTAGCACCCGGATATTTCTTTGGCCCATTACGCACACACTGCCTCAACTTTTCTATATTGTGATGGTTAACACATTCAGGGTAAGTTAAGATTGACGCCATTAGTATTGGAATCGCAACCTGCAGGGTAAATTTTTTTTTTGTTTAACACAAAAATATTTTACCCAACATTTACTAAAAGCTAATGAAATACAGGACCTCTGTAATTTTTAAATTAGGATCAGGTGATATAACAGTCCGTCCAGTGAACTCAACACGCTTCCCACACAAGTTCCCACGAAAACGTCCTTGCTTCCCCTTTAAACGTTGAACAAACCCACTCAATGGCTTCGTAGATTGCTCGAATTGTGAAGAAACACGGACATCACTGTTTATGTATCGAGCAACTTCCACTTGAAGATAATCCCAATCATCCTACATAATGTCTTAGTCAGTATCAAATTACCAAATATGGTCACATGTTACTTTTTTTTGGGGGGCGGGGGGGGTGTAAAGCTTCCTTGGAAAGACACAAGGGGGTGTCACCCATGTTAAAAAGGGCAAAGAACAAAAACCTCTAGCCCTTAGGTTAAGGAATCTTATCCACAAAATCAATAAAAGACAAGTGCCGGTCATTAAGCATTCGGCTCCGACTACACAAAATTCTTAGAAAAGAAACAAATAAGTAGAACCTAATAAAAGACACATCATGTGTAAATCCAGTTCATTTGAAAGAATAAAAACATGATTCCAGGGCAATGGTATTGAATGGTAGTGCATGGTATGAACCTAGAAGTTGGAGTTAGTGATATCCCTTAATTTAGATTCATGTGTTATGACAAGACCAACTTTCTTCCTTGGTAAATTAGATTATAGGGAGGAATGCCAAGTGACAACCGAAGGCACCATGGCTCAACAAGTTTTTGAGAAAATCTGTGGGACTTGTACGACACAGCATAGTGTCCTGGAATCCAGTACAATCTAATTTCCTTTTTCAATTGTTTTTCCCCATAAATAATGCAAATCACTCTATGCAAGACACCATTGCAAGTCAATAAGCAATTATTTCCTCTGTCTCTATGTTGTTGGATTTATCTGTTCCCTTCCTAGGGCTGTCCATTTGGTTTGACTAATTTGGTTATTTCGGTTAACTTGCTTAGTTCGGCCTGGTTTGTAGGATTAAAAATAAATGGTTTGTTATTCGGTCCTCAAAAGCTTCTAAATTCGATTTTCAGTTTATTCGGTTGAAGTGTGAACCAAATAGACCTAATAAACAAAAATCACAATTGATATATAAATGAAATGTTACCCTCCCTACCAATATATGAATAAAAGGTTAATTAGTCTGGTATCACTCGTAGTCGTAGCACATGGATTGCAGGATTCATAGGTTATTTAGGACATGCAATATATTTTTCAAGCATTATGTTTTCCAGGTATTATATCTACTTGATTCCTTCCATTGTATTATTAGTAATTTTATATGGATTATTTTCAAGCATTTCTACGAGCTTATTGTTGATTTTTGAGTAGGGAAACTAGGGAAGATATCGGGAAAAAGAAAATATGACTTTTAGACAAATCGACCAAACCAAACCAAATTACAGTTCAGACGGTCTGGTTTGGTTAACAACATATATAGTTAGTTTGGTTCATGAAAATTACAAATTTGGAAAATCTGGTTTGGCAATTTGGTGAACCAATCGAACCAAAAGGACACCACTACCCCTTCCTTAATCAAATTCCTAGCCGTTCTTTTATATGTCCACTCCTTCCATAGCGTTAAAAAACCCATTAAATTCAGCGCATACTGATTCCAACTTATTCGGATAACCATGACCCGCTTGAACCATAACCCGCTTGAATGGTGATAATTTTCTAATAACATTGTCAATCTATCAAATGTACACTTGAGGCCGAGCGAAGGTTGGATATATGCTGGTGATACGAAGCAACCATTGAAGACAAATATGGCAAATGCTACCTAGGATACTGAGAATACCATGCTCATGACATTTTGCTAATGAATTCTATGGATGAAGAAATCGGCTTCAGTCTATCAAATTGTGAGACAATCAACATGAGACGTCAATAACACTTCACTTTCAACTCCTACAGTGAAGAGAAAATGAATCACCTTCTACACAGCTAAAATCTACTTCCTCTTCTAGAATTCCAACTGTTTCTATTGCTCAAACACACAGAAACCTAGTGCACTATCTTGTTTCTCGAATTCTACTCCTTAAATCATTGATTCATGTACTTTTTTAATTTCTTGTCTACTAGCACTGCTTTCCTTTGTTTCAGTAATGAAAAAATTCCATTGATGTAGCTTTAGCACCTGTTGCTGGGAAAGGCTCAATAAAAAATGCTCCCTTCATCTCAATTTTGGTCTGTCTCAAAATAATGTCCCATTTCTCAATATGTACATTTTTTAACCTCATATTCCCATATAAACCTCTTTTTTATTCACTTTGTTTAATACTCTATTAATACCCACATTGGAACTCTCCCTCCTATTTCCTCTCATATCTTCACCAACATGTTGGAACTCTCTACTTAGACTTTCTCTCGCCTATTTCTCCCAACATTAATACCCATCTTCTTGAAAAAATATGAGGGATAAAATAGGCCAATAAAAAGTTTCTTAATATGGGAGTAAAACACAACTAAGACAATTATTGAGAGACAAAGGGAGTAATTGTTTTCAATCCTCATGTTCTTCTTTTACTTGCAATTCATGTGCAAATAATTTTCAAAGAAGATAAAGATCAAAATGCAAGAAAGAATTGTAATTAGAAATGCAAAGTCATCATGGACTCATAGCTTCGAAATTTATTTTTATTTATATGTGATTATTTGTTTCAAAATTCCAGCTTATATTATGATCTAACTTCTAAGTTGAGGACAGAATTTGTAAAAGAAAAAAAGTAGCATTTGACTAAGAAACTATGTTTTCTCTAAATTAGTTAATAAGGTTACTTTCCCATTCCGAAGTAACCGTACCTCGTGAATGAAAATCTTTTATGTACTCAATTTAACGAATGTGGTGCAGAGTTGAATTTCAAAACATGCTTTCTATCAATCGCAAACTAAATCTAAGGAAAGAATAAAGTAGGAAAAAGTTAACTTACCATAAGCTTGAACGAGTTGCCTGGTTCTTGCATAGCCTGACGAAGACAAGAGTTTGCTTGAATAATTCTCTTTAACCTCTCTGTAATGTCATTTTCATTGCTGCAAGAGTTGACAAAGCAAGGAAACATCATTGAAAACATGAATAGACATGTGGTTGAGGTGGAAAAGTGACTCCCGATACCATATTTTAGAGGAAGAAGACGAAGAGTAGTGGAACGAGTAGATAATTCGAATCCGACCTTTGAATTCCTCCGTCCACAAAAACAGAAGGACGAAGGGCCATTGGAGGAACTGGTATGTGGGTAATTATAAGCTTCTCAGGTCTATTATTTAAGTAGAGTAGCTCGCAATCCTGTAAGATAACAAATCTTATCAACTAGCTAACAAAAAGCAAATAAAAATTCAGCACTTTCATCCACTAACCAACTCTAGAATTTTTATGCAAGGACAAGTGGGGTGCTTACCACTAAGCTACCACCTACAGCCCCAGCTTTGCTTTAATGCATGCATGCTCGCATACATGCGCGAGGCATATACACCCCTCCCCACAATACATACATGTATATGCATATATAAATATATATATTATATATATATACACACACACACACGAACACACACATGTACATACATATACATGCACGTACACACACACATATATACATAGGACAAGTGGGGTGTTACCACTAAGCTACTACCTATAGCCCTAGCTTTGCTTTAATACATGCGCGAGGGCATATACACCCCTCCCCCCAATACATACATGTATATGCATATATAAGTATAAATATTATATATATACACACATACACACACACGAACACACTCATGTACATACATATACATGCACGTACGCACACACATATATACATAGGACAAGTGGGGTGCTTACCACTAAGCTACCACCTACAGCCCCAGCTTTGCTTTAATGCATGCATGCTCACATGCATGCGCGAGGGCATATACACCCCTCCCCCCAATACATACATGTATATGCATATATAAATATAAATATTACTCCCTCTGTCTCAAAATAACGTTCCTAGTTGTGTTTTACACGCATATTAAGAAACTCTAGTTTGGTCTATTTTACCCCTATTTTTTATCTCCTATTATTTAATGGGTAGTGAATGCTAAGTTGAAATTTGCATGGGGAATGATAAACAAAGTAAAATAAATGAGGGTAATATGGCAATGTGAGGTTAAAAAATAGTACTAATTTAGAAATAGGAACTTTATTTTGAAACAAACCAAAATAGAAACTAGGAACGTTATTTTGAGACGGAGGGAGTATACACACACACACACACGAACACACACATGTACATACATATACATGCACATACGCACACACATATATACATATATACGTAGAGAAAGGGGAGAGATCAGATCAAGACTGGAGGGCTGACAAAGATAAAACTCCACCTGATCAAGCATTCGGTAAAATAATAAAAGCGCATCACGTGGACTTATAAGAGAGGGAAGAGATGTTGTGCTTTCTTCATCATCTTTATTCTGTTTTGCACGACTGTGAACTATTGACAATACGGTTTTACCCTTCTTCACCTTTCCTGCAATTCATGAGTAGCTCGTAATTGTCAGCACTGAACACTAGCGAGGATCGCTAATAAAAAGGTATATGCCTCAGAAGAAAAAAAAAAAAAAAAAAAAAAAAAATCATCATTCTTTGACTTCCAGGTAAGGCATAATGGTGGAAATGCCATACGTCCTAGAAAAATGATAGGGCCTGGTATTTAGGGGATATTAGGGGTAAATGGGGATTAATAATTAGGGAGGTTTCTAGAAGGAATCTACCCATGTGGGGGTAAGTTTAGGAGGGAAAGTCAGTTAGTTTTGGGGGGAAATATTAGGGTTTCTAGTATTATAAATAGGGGCAGCCATTGTAGTCTTTTCTTATGCTAAGTATTAAGTGAGTGGACCTTAGGTCTTTTGGAGAGTGGTTCTCTCGAATTAACCATAGGAGTTTGACAAGCTCGAAATTGTCTATTATCCCTTTATTTTCTGTAATTTTCCTTTTGAATCTATGTAATCGAAATTCACTGGTGGATTGTTCTTGGTTGTTCTCTTGTGTAATCGACTTATCTGAGTTGGGTCTCTATCAAAAAAATACAGGTAATTTTGTCTCTAAAATCAGCTATAGCTTGACAGCAGCCAACTTTTGAATTAAGAATTAATAAATCAACATTGAGACTAAGGTCTCTTTCCTATCATAATAAGCAAAAACTGGCAGTAGCACACTAGCTATGTGAACTGTCAGTTGTACAAAAAAAATATAATTAAAAAGGGCAGAGGATTTGACATGGGAATGCACCAAAGCAAGAAAAACAACCTAAGCAAATAATACAGCCTTTTGTTCACTAAAATTAGGCAAACTAATCAACCAATGACTTCCGTCATAATTTCTTGATAGCTCCTCTTGTTTCAATGTTTCAATCTATGCAAATCACAATATTGCACACTGCGCAATTATGTTAAAACTGATATTCTACATAAAAGTAAGTCATGGCTTCCTTGAAATCTACAAAGACATGAGAAAATCACCCATGCTTGCGGTGTTAAGAAAGCTACCTACCACACCAAGAAATTGATAGCAGAATATTCTGAAGATGTGTTTCTGGAGAAATCTAAAAGATAATTTCCTTAGTATTCACATCTTTCAGCCAATCAGCTCTCAAGGTTGGCAACCAGCAGTTTTTCCCAAGCTTAAGTTGTTGTGGCAAGCAATTCGCAATCAACTCTTTCATTTAATCTCGTGAAGGAAACTCTCAGCAGCTTATTTAGGTCACTATACTTCACTAAGAGGATTTCACTGTTGGAATTAGCTACTGTTGATTTTAGATCTGACATTGCCCAGATCTCTTTTCTATAGTGGTTAGTTTGGATAGGTGGATTTGGATTTAAAATTGGGCCAAATTTGTTTGGATAACGCTTGGATTTGGATTTCGATTAAGTTCAAATCGAGTGGAGGATTCATCCACTACCATCAATTTCTGTTCCTCACAGCCGATATCCGCGCCTAATTCTCACATCCGTTTTTCGGGCTTCCCAAAATCCAAATCCAAGTGTTATCCAAACATAATTGGATTTCAAATGCAAAATTATAAATTTATGATTTCAAATCGCAAAACTAAAATCAAATTCTTGAATCTAAACGCAGCCCTAGTGTCATTAAAGGAATTTCAGCAATATGCCATGTCTTCTTCGCTGATTGGGAGCCATGGCAAGTTGAAGAATATTTCAGTCAATTGTTGGTTGTGCAATAACATTCCTCGTATACCGTCTTCTTCATAGGGTGTAAAGTTGGTTAATGAGATATTCTAATCCCTTACTACAGCTTTCATGTGCAGGTCTATTTGGTATCTTGTCATTCAAAAGCTTTCGAAAGCGACTTGCAGGTCGAAAAGAATCGTGCCTAGAATGTAGTAGACCTACTCAGTCCACGAGTGCAATATTTAGCAAGTTTTAAACAACTAGGGGAGACTTTTTTGTGGGTAAAAGCATAAAACAATGGTAAGTATTCAGGAGAGTTCTCATCGAGTTAATAACGGGAAGTTTGTCTTCCACAGCAAGAGGTAAAGGGTT